>VZUI01097728.1:0-12158 GCA_013401135.1 Cettia cetti | reverse complement strand
AAGGAGAAGCTGATCTCGCTGGGGCAGGAGCTGAGAAATCACTGAGCTGAAATCACAAGAGCTGATCACTGCTCTGCCCTTCTGCTGAGATGCTCTCCCCAGCTGAGGGAGTGCTTTGAGCCCCTAATGAGTTGTCTCCAAGGAGATACTTTTTGGGGTGTCTCTAGCCTCCTGGGGTCCAGAGCTACGACTCCTCCTACCAGCTGGAATAGTAGTGCTGTAGGACTTTTGTTTTTCTCTTTATCTTTCTTTACTTTTCCTTTTTTTCTTTTTTAATGAGTGCTATGCAAGAAGTAAACTCTTCCAAGAAAAATAAATAAAAGCAATTTTTTTTACCCCTGGCTTCCATTCCCTTCCTCAGCAGCTGAAGAGCGAGTTCAAACGGTAATCAAAAAGGCAATGAGACACAAAAACCGTATCCTGCTGTTCCTATAACAGCATCACTAAGTGCCATCCCCATGCTATCAAAACAAAGATTTCAGGCTGGATCAGTCTAGCTTCAGATGCTTTAGCAAATTATTTAGGACTGCGTAAGCTGGGGTAGATTAGGCAAGTGCTGATCATTGATCGTTCTGCTTCATTTATGCTATTGTCTCCTGTGAGAGGTACCTGCAGGCTGCAGTTTCTGAATCAGAAACTCATATGCAACAATACACTCTTCCTGTGAAAACTTCATACACAGCATTTAGCTCCAGTGAGCATAATAAAAAGGCTAAGAAATGTGTTAGCTCTGCTCAGGGCATTGTAGGCAGCTGGGTACAGTAGGCTGTTTTTAAGGTATGATAGCTGACATCTTGCCACCCAAGGAATATTGTACATGGTGTATTAAACAGTTATAAATTATCTCTCTTTCCCCCCTGGTTTAGACAAGCAGTCTAACTGTAGAAGTTCAGAATATGTGTATGGAATTAAAACACAGTCATAATCTCCCAAGATGATCAAAGAGTTAAATGTGGTTTTATGCAAATATTTCCGGTAGTTTTTATTAAAAATAACATATTGTTGAATATGTAGTATTTTAGAAGATAGTACTCCAAAATATGACTTAACCAAAAATGTGCTTCCTGTTCAGCAGCAGGTCAAATGCATTTACTTTGGCAAAAGTGAACTGTGAATGAATATTCCAAAAATTAATAGTTATTATGCCTTAAATGTCAAGTCATTAGGGGCATTTCATGGCAGCTTATTGAACTCATAAATCCCTCCTGCACAGACCAAATAGAATTGTGACATATAAAGAAGTAAATGAAGGACAAAGGGAATAAAAATATGTTCTTGGCATTTCACATTACATCATATGCTATGCTGAGAATACTAGATGTATTTGCTAAAAATGTAACAACTAATAAGGGAAACAATTAAAAGAAATAATTATAGTAATTTTGCCATATACACACAATATTGTTCCACCAACTGCTGGATTATACTTGTTTTTAAATTGTTAGCATTGAGAACCATCCATGCTTGGGACTCAAGTTGAAAAAGTTCAGACATGCTGTCATTCTCAAGGGCTGCAGTATGCATCACCATATTTCCTAATCCAATGGGTCTTCGTTTTACCAAAACACCTTCGACAGGCTCCATGTCAAATGTTCATTTTTCTGTTCTATATCTGACTTCTAGATCTTTGGGGCTGTGCAGTTGAGAAAACAAATCGAGACAGAAGTGATAATGAGTTCCCCTATACTGCTTATCTGTCACATTTATGAAAATAAAAGCATTTCTGGACTTTCCAAAAAATATCTGCATTCCTGTATTTGCTACAAGCAGAATTTCAATGGAAATTTGAGGCAGAATGTTGCATGGTCTGTTTCCTACATGATTTTCGGGGGGTTTTTTGGCCATGCTTTTGAGTTATAGTTATGGATTTTCCAATCTGTGATAAATGTTTTATCTAGGCTAGATAAGAGATCAATAAACTAGGAAAAACATCACAGTGTGCAAATGCAGGACAGTCTCTCATGTTCTAACATCTCTCTTGGGAGCCAGTATTCCTCTTCCTTGCCAATCTATATTCCGGTGTAAGTAAATGGAATTTAGTTCACCCATATTGTGCTAAACTCTTTGGTATATACCCCCATAAAATTCTATTTTGTCATTGTGTTTGTGTTGTGGATGTGAGACAAAAGCTGTTCTGTGCATCAAGGTTAAAAGTTTCCCTACAGGATATGAAAGTGCAGCCCATTGCAAAGTAGATATGCTGAACTATACTTCCTCCATTTCCCAATGCATGCATTTCAACAAAATGTGATATTGAAATAAATCTACAATAAAGGCCTTGGTAAAACTATGTAAATGCACCAAATCCAGTGTTAATTTCCCATTTATTCTACTCCCTTTCCTATTCTCATACATATAATAGGAGTGTTCAAATACTAATTCAACAGTTAAATCTATAGTCATTATACACTTTTGCACAGTTGGACAGTCAAGTGGAAGGAAATTAATTGGCAAAATGAAAAGTGCTGTAGTTCTTAATATATGTTAGGAAAACTCTATTAGAGATACATGGCTAAAGAGAGTGTAAGTACAAGATGTGCAAGAATAAAAAAGGAGCATTTCTCAACTGAAGACAATAGCAGTTCTGAGGAAATGCTTATCCTCTTGGGAGGAGTGTGACTGAAGCCCAGAAGGGCCTACATTGTTGTGCCAAATTTGCAGAAAAAGTGTAGTCAACTTAAATTCTAAGCTTTAACTATGCTTCAAACAGCTTTTTCTGCCTCCTTTACTTTTTGGGTGTGCTCAGGGGTTTTATTTCTACTATTATTTTTCAGTGCAAGCCAAAATGAATTCAGCTAAAATTATCTTGTGTAAGGTCTAAATCTTATTAGGAAGGCAGAAATTGTATGTAATACAGTCACACATGGCCAAAAGAAGAATAGCTGTGACCTTGAGAAAAGAAGCAACAACTCCAATAAAAAAATAGAGATAAGAAAGATCCACATCTAAGAGGAAACAGGAGTCTATAGAGAGCAAAGAAAGTGAATGCAGAAAAAGCAGAGCCTCCCAGAAGCCCTCCCCAATACCAGCTGGAAGGAATTGGTCATAGGCAAAAATGGGTCATGAAAGAAAGTACTTTAATACCTCACAGCTGTTCACAACTGCTACAAAGTACAGAAAGTACTGACTCTGAAGGGAAGATACCTAGCTATGGTTTCTCTCTTTCCTTGTATACGCAGAAGACATGGGAAACATAGAAATCCTTAGCAATTAAATAGTGGTATTTTTCCTACCATGTTTCTGAGGGATTCCTAGTGTAAACTAGGAAAGAAATATTAGAGAAAGATTAGATGTAAAATTTCTGCTTGAAAAATAACAGGGGAAAAAAACCTACAAAAATTAATAAAATAATTAACAATAAATAATTTTTATTAATAAATTAATAATAATTTTGTTGATAAAATTAACAAAAAAAATTTAAAAATACAAAAACCCACATCATCAACTAAGAAAGACAGTGTGGGGGAAAGTCACACTATGCAGAAGCACAGCACATGAAGAAGCTAAAGAACAAAATTTCCTGTACCTGATATTTCCAATTGATTGTCTCTAAGATTTGACAGGCAGCCAATAACAGACACAAAGCAAAAAAATTTAGATGGATCTCAGGCTTTATTCATCAGTAGACCCCTAATTTTTTCTTTGTTTTTATCTATAATTAAAGCCTGACTGTTGAAATACAGTCATAATTGCTACTGTACAAGAAATTTTTGCTCTGCTCTGCTCTGCTCTGGGGTGACCTCACCTTGAATACTCTGTACAGCTTTGGTCACCGCTAAAAAAGACATTGAACTATTAGAGAACATCCAGAGGTGGGCAATGAGGGTGGTGAAGTGTAGCTCTGCTTTCATGCCTGGGATGTTTTGGTTTTTTGAAATTTCTTTCCCAGGCAAACTTTCTGCAAATAAGACATGTTTTTTTAACTGTAGTTTGTGTTTTCTTTCTTCTTAGGAGAGACTTCTTCTTGATGTCCCTCTAGTTTGACCAATATGATTGAAGAAGTTTGTCCTTGTTTCACCAATCAAATTGGTCTGTGTAAAATAGTATAAAAGGGAGACGCATCCTAAGAGTTATTTTCTCAGCCTTCTGATCCTGGAGTCCATGTCATTCTGTTTGTACAACAGTGTCAGTGAAGGGCCTTGAGGGGAAGCTGTATGAGGAGTGGCTGAGGTCGCTTGGTCTGTTCAGCCTGGAGGAGACTCACTGCAGTTACAACTTCCTCATGAGGGGAAGAGAACAGACAGGCACTGATCTCTTTTCTGTGTTGACCAGTGACAGTACCTGAGGGAATGGCCTGAAATTGTCAGGGGAGGTTTGGCTTGGCTATCAGGAAAAGGTTCTTCACACAGAGGGTGGCTGGACACTGGAACAACTCCCCAGGGATGTGGTCACAGCACCAAGCTGACAGTTCAGGAAATGTTTGAACACTCTTAGGCACATGGTATAATTCTTGGGGCTGTCCTGTGCAGGGCTAAGCGTTATACTCAATGAACTCTTTGGGTCCCTTCCAATTCAGAATATTCTGTGATTCTGTTATATTTCTTTCCACTGCTGCTTTTTGCATTGTATCAGGGAATTGAGAGGGATAAAAATTAACTGACTTGTGTGGTTTTGGGGTTTGGAGGTTTTTTTAGAGAGATCAATTTCATCATATGTTTAGGACCTCAGCCCCACAAATAATCATCTCAAATGATAGGAGAACAGGAATGAGTCTCCAGAACAGAAATACTGTTTTAAAATGTTTAAACATGCCCTACTGCTGTGACAATGAGCATGGAAACACAGTAATATTCTCTCCCATTCTCTGTAGGTATCTAAGGAAGATAATGTAATGCTAGCTTTCAAATTCATAAGATAAAAAATACTTAAATTACCATTACTTAAAGTCTTCAAATTACTTTATGCCCAGTTTAGCTGAAGTAGATTGGTTTTGAAGTACTGTGTTTTAGCTATAGAATGGTACAGTGATAACAAATGCAATAATAATTTTTCTTACTCTAGAAAACGATATCTACTAAGAAAGTACCCTAAGGCCTGAAGAACACTCATAATCCATTTCATGTGATACAAAGTAACCCTAATTTTATCAAAACTGTACAGAATTTTTTAAAAATAGACAAAAGCATGCATTTAATCTACAGCTTTATTATCTAAAATCAGATTCTCAGATGACATCATTTTTTATTTTCAGCACTCAACATGATTTTAACTCTGGAACTGTTATTCATACACAGAGCATCGAGCATTTGACCACAGATACAGTCAGAGGAGCTATTTGTTGGTTATATTTCAAGGATGTGATACACAAATAGATGTGTAACCAAAAAAAGTCAAAGAAAGTGAATTTAGAAATAGTATCTTGGGAGAACCTGAAGAGACAGTGCAATTACAAGCATTCACTACCATGGTTGTCAGTAGTAGGCAAGAGTTAATGCCTCTTCAGCTCTCTCATTGGGCTCACATGTTTTGCTTCACACATGCTTTGAGAATGCATGAGGCTCTTAACCTCTGTTGTGGTTCAACCCTGTCTCACAACTAAACAGCACTGAACCCTGCGCTTATCCCCACCTCTGGCTCCCACAATGGGATGGAGGAAGAACTGAAAGAGTAAAAGTGAAAAGCAAATTCATGGATTGAGATAGCAACAGTTTAATAATTAAAAATATGTTTAAAAAAAGCTTTATAATTTTAGAGAAAAGAGAAAGAATAAATAATAAAGAGAGATGAAAATAAAACCCTCATGAGAGAATTTGCTACAATCCATGAACCACCACAGAGATAAATTACTGCCTATTTTTCCCTTTCAGCAGTGCCTAGAGCCAGTTGCATAGCTTTCCTCTGTGCTGACTAGGAACCTCTGCACACTGACTACGTGAAACTTCTCCTTCTGAAGTTTATTCCACATCTTGGGAGACTCCACAAAACAACTTTCCACACTTGCTGTTTTCCCACAATCCAACAGGATCCATCTTTGAACACACTGCTTTTCAGTTTCTGGTAAAGTACGGCCTCCTGCAGTACAAGTTATGTCCTCTACCAATTCTTCAAAGCTTCAATCCTCTGGAGAGTCCATGATACTTCCAGGGTTTCTGTACAGACAGATTTTCCCATTTGAGTCTGTTTCTTTATCAGTGCAATCCACTTATTCCATGTATCATCGCATGCATGATGTGTAGAACAGACCCTCCTATTTTTACATCCAGCCCAGCACAGGTTGGATAACAAGATAAAAAAAAGAAGCTTCTGTATCAACTATTCTAGGGAAGTTCCAACAGTTTCATATGCTGCTAATATTTCCTTTTCTTCTGGAGTGCAACGGGCTTCAGATACGCTATATTCTGGGCTCTAAAACCTTAGACGTTAATCTTTGTCTTTCCAGGCACTTTCTGCCAGAAGATTCAGGTGAGGACATTATCCCTGGCTCAGGCATAATGCATATTTTTCATATCTTGTCATTTCTGGACTGGCCCAAGTGCTACAGCACAAACTATCTCCCATTAAATCTGCTCAAAATCTTGTTGCTCCTCCAAGTCCCACTCAAAATCATTCTCGTTCCAGGCCATTCAGTAGAGAGGGCTCACAGAATAATTAGAAAAGTAAGAATGCAGCCTAGAATATGCATTCTTCAAAAGCCCATAACACCTAAGAAAGATTGAGTTTTTCTTTTGTTAGTTAAGGGTGACAAAGCTGTTATTTTATTGATCACATCCTTTGGGATATCATAATGTCCACCTTGCTATTTTATTCCTAAAATTGAATCTCTTGTGCATGTCCTTTGACCTTACTTTGCTTTACAGCAAAACCACATTTCATAAGAATCTAGATTACTTTTATTCCCTTCTCACACACTTTTTTCTGCTGTGTTTTCTCCCACGCTGACGTCATCAATATGCTGCAAGTGCTCAGGAGCTTCACCTGCTTCCATCTGTATCAATCCATGACAACTGATAGGGCTGTGTTTCCATTTGAGAGCCAGACAATTTCAGGTGTTGTCCAGGATAATCCTCCATATGTACTCTGCTGCCAAAGGGATAGAGTTGCCTATATCAACAGCTGCATAGCATTTTGCAGCCTTTGGCTCAGCTTCATACCTGAGCTCTAGCATGTCTGGTTTGTCTGGTATGGCACACACACTCCGTGGTGGTGTGACTCAGTGGTTTACAGTACTTTGCAGTACAGTAAATCTACACCAGCTGGATTTTTGCAGTGGCCACATGAGATTTAAAAAAAAAAAAAGAAAAAAAAAAAAAGAAAAAAAAGTGCTCTCCAGCCACCGGAATAGCTTATGGATAATAGGCAAGGAGTCTGCTGAAGTGATATTGTCACCTGTGTAGTGTCAGGGTAGCAATAAGAAACTGTTGTTCTTTGGACTACATCAAGCTCACAACAGAAGGGTACTCTGAGAGACGAAGAAACCTAGACAGCTGTTTAATGCATTCCCAAAGGACACCTCAGTTCCCTTCAGTAACTGTCTCCTGAGGTAGTCTCTGCCAAGGATATATGGAGCCTCCAGAACAGTCTCAATAGGATGCTTTTACCACTCATTCCCTGTTAGGCATAACTCAGTCTCCAACATAGACCACTGTTGGGTTCCTCCATCACTTTAGAAATACAGATGGATTCTTCCCTATTGTAACTTTATCCTGGTACAGTAGAGCTTTATACTCATGTGGGGCTGATATGTTAGGCATGTCAGGTCACTGTGGCAGATCCAGGTCTGTGTAAAACAGATGGGCTTCAAGAGAGGCTTTTTTGGATGTTGCAAATCCTTTATGCTGCTATTACAGTCAGAGTGAGGGAGCACGATGTTTTATGCAGGTCAGTTCTGTGCTTTTCAGAGTCACAATGGACCCCAGGTTTGCAGGAGTGGCAGTCCTACAAGCACAGCCCTACAAGCCTTAGAGGGATTTTGTAGTTTAGTTTTGCTGGCTTATGTTATGAAGGAAGAGTTTCTTGCCATCATGTCAGTTTGGTTGGCAAGTTAACTATATAATCAGGCTTTTGTCCGCTTTCACCTTTCACTAGAGGGTGCTACACCTTCTCTCTAGTGATGTGTAAGGTCTCAGGCTGTGTAGCTTCAGGCCCAGCTGACACATCTGGGAGGAGACCTTTAACTTAAATGCCTATCATTGAGCTCCCTTGTGAATCCCCTAAATTTTGTAGATCATGTTATACTGTCATTTAAGTGAGGATTTTTTTCTCCACATGAGGTATTTTCTGATGGTCTGTGCAGCACAGTGAAAGTGCCTCATTTCTTAAGGGCCTTAGATTTTCTTTTAGTTTTCTGTTAAGGACTGACCTACGGATAGTAAGTGTCTGGAGTCCACTTCCGCTCCTCTTCCTGTCTGCCTCTAATCTTGCTGGTAAAGTTTTATCCTCCTCCCACCACTTCAATTCTCTCCTGATTGCAAATAGATCATGTACAATCAAGAACAGCAACTGATGAAAATGAGCTACTTGAGTAAAATAGTTATGAATTGATTGATGTATTGGTATTGGTCATTCTCTTTGGGAGGTGTACTCTTTCATTTCAGATGCCCTGTTCCATTTCAGTGCTGATGTTACAATATCAATTTTTATTCTATTGGGAGCAATTTTTTTGAGAAGAGGAGCATGGAATCAGAAAAAATCATATAGAAGTTTTAATCCTTTCCTATATTTATTTTGGAGAAGGATTTCAGATGTGATATTCAGTAGTGAAGTTTGCACAGAATTATTTTAAGAATACCGTATATTTTGTATATACTGTATATTTTTCTTTTCATTGCGTAATTATTTTGTCTCAAATTTAATTTTTTCTAAGATGTCTTACCTTTCAAAAGTCCCCCAAACAGAAATTTTGAATTCAAGACACACTGAAACTAAAGCAAAAAAATCCCTGGTTAAAAGGAAGGAAAGCATATATATGGAAGAAATTTTGGTAGGTGCTAGAAAGTTGTTGGATGGAATAGATAAATATAAAAAAAAATCATAAAACTAATATCACAAAAAGTTTAAATCTCTTTCTTGAA
Organism: Cettia cetti; assembly: GCA_013401135.1. NCBI lineage: Eukaryota > Metazoa > Chordata > Aves > Passeriformes > Sylviidae > Cettia > Cettia cetti. The sequence goes on along the minus strand of VZUI01097728.1, from coordinate 3,147 downwards.
ACAAAATTTAGCATACCCTGTGTTTTATTTTTTTCTCCACTATCTGTTAGTGGTCGCTTTAGAAAGAGTTTAATTGAAAACAAAGTTTTCTCTTTTGAATTATAACACATTCTTTGTGATGTGGAAAATGTGGTTAGAAGTTGTAACCTCTTAAATGCTTATTCACTCTAAGTGAAACATGAAATTCCTTTAAGCTCTGTAAGGTGTATACTTATGTGAAACTCCAGAAAATTCCATTTGACAAGAAATAGACATTAACACCTTTCTTTAGAGTTTTTTTTTATTAAAACTTTAAAACAAATTCCAAGATAAATTAAGCGTTTATGTATTTCATGTTCTGGCTCACCTTAAACAATTACAATAAATCTGTACTAAGTATTAAATTTGTATTTTTTATACCTTTATGTTGGAATAATTTTCTGGTACTCCTGCACAATTTTAATCTATTGATAAATATTTTTACTTTAGGAAACAGTTAGACATCTATAGTGATATATAATCAAAGGCGTATTATTTTATTATTGGTGATGTATTTCACTTGGTATTGAATATCATGATAGTGGAATAATTTCAAAGAGAGTGCTTTCATCATATACTAGGATGATTTACATACTGAAATTTCAAATGCTACCTATACAAATTAAAGGCTTGGATTAATTAATATTTTTTCTTCTGTGGCATTTTCTATTGATACTATTTGCTTAAAATTTATACATTATAGCAATAGTCTCAATTCTTATTTTAGATGAATTTGTGTTGAATTCACTGGTTTTATGCCTTTTGGTAATAATTGTACTTTAAGAGTGCACAAGGTAGCTCTTATAAATCATAAACCATATTTAAATCCCTTCATAAAGTGAATAACAAGAGTCATGTAAATGATTTTTTTCTGCTGCAGACTCTATGTCCTCAGTTCAGGAAAATGTTATATTATAAGATTAGAGAAGAACGAAATGTTAGAAGTACTGATACTTTCAGATAAAAGGAAAACATTTTGATATCTTGTAGATTCTGGTGATAGATGAATGCCATGTCTTAATTATCTCAGATCAAAATCTGAATCTGAAGATTATTGTCTTTCATCCCAATATTAACCAGAGTTATCAATGTGATGGCTACTTGTGAATTAGTCTGACCGAGATATAAATGTCAGCGCAGCATGACTAAAACCTTGAACAAAATTTTTGCTCTGGACAGTACAAATCACAATAGAAATAAAGACAAGAGGTCTGAGCTAGTTTTGTGTAGGTATTGAAACTCTTAGCCCACATCCAGTGTGGTGGATTGTACAGTCCTGATATACTTATTTGAATATAATCAGGCACTCATTCTGCTACAAACTCTTACTCTGAACAGTAAGGCACTTGGGTTAATAACAAGAACAGCAAAAGCAGAAGCATAGTTTTCTTTCTGTATGAATAGAAGGCAGATCACAGAGGTTGGGTGGCCTGAGGAGAGTCAAGAATCTCTCTCTGACACCTGGTCAGGAACCAACATGCAGACTATTTCAGGAACAAAATCTATCCAAGACTACTCTTGCATTATTCTACTTATGTGGCTTACAGTAAAGGCACAGTTTACATTTTATTTGGAAAGAATTGTTTTACTGCATAATATCTTGCTCAAACCATAAAATCCCTCCTAGGACAGAATATTTTTATAGCCTTTTTATCAAATGAGCATGGGAGTTTCATTTAGTAAAATACAGAATGAACTTTAAAAATGAGCAATCATTTCCTTAGAACTAGCAAGCTGCAAAATGTGGTTTACTTAGCTGAATGTTATATTTCAAAAGAAAAGTCCTGAGTATTATAAAATAATATTATTCTAAACTGCCCAATAAATAATCTGCAGTAAAAGAACATCTTAATTTTTTTTTCTGCTAGAGCTGTCTTCATTGAAAGCCAGAGAATCAAACAAAATACTATAGTATAAAATCAAATGCAATTCAGTGTCATGCTGAATACAACATATATTTATTTAATTACTGTGATTTAGATGGGCTTGTAAATTGTAAAATACATCCTGGTTTCACAGCAATAAGAAATCATTCAGATAATAAAAATTCTACAGAGTAAACTTCCATGGTACACAAAATTCTAACTCATTTTAAAATGGTACTTTTTTATTTCTGTGGCATCTTCTTGCTACAAGTCTTTAATAAAATTTATAGGCAGTAAATAATAAAACATTGTAACATCCCCATGAACAATGTCGTGTCTCTTAGATGACTACTGACCCATGGAGTGCTAAAATAATTCTATATAACTTATTCTGAACTGCACAGCTTTCAAGACATGTGATGTACCACGGTGTTGAGAACTGACTTTTTGTTTTGTGTAGTTTTTAAGTTTCATTACACACTTTTTAAAGGAGCAAATATGTTTCATTCTAAACTGCTATTCTAGACCCTTTAGTATCTGTCAGACATATTCCTCTTGGTATCAAAGACACTAATTTTCATATCCTATTGTGGTTACTTTCATGGCACATGAATATTTGCAACATTTAGGTTCCTAGGGAGAGTTTTATGTGTCATCCTGTATTTGACCTACTGCAACTCGTGTTCATATTAAGTCCTTTTCATTCTATTTATCTATCCATCTACTCTGTTATACTTGACCTTTTAGATTGTAGGTCTGGGACAGCATTTCTATGTGTGGCTTTAAAATTTATTTCTTATTAAGTGTAGTTGCCTCAGCCTGTGACTTCATTTCTCACTTTTACCCTTCCGATTATTTCCCTTATCCTCCTGGGGAGGGGAGGAGTGGATGACCAGCTCTGTGGTGCTTAGTTGTCAGCCAGGTTGAAACTGCACTTACTTTGGTGCCCAGTACAGGATATGGAGGTTTGAGATAATAACAGATTTGACTGGAGTGAATGGAAGAGGATTTATATCTCTAAATTGTTGCTTGTAATGATATTGATTAATCTTTTCTTGATATTAGCTTATATGCTTTGTTGTGCTCTTTTTTCTTTTTTTTTCTTTTTTTTTTTTTTTAATATAATAAAGATTGTCTGCTCTGTGGAGCTTAGTGGAGCTTTGCCTGGGAGATTGTCCTGGTTTAGGACAAATTAGGAGGAAAATCTCCACGAGGAGACAAACCTCCACTACCCCTTCCCCCCAACCCCGGGTTCGGGAAGGAA
>VZUI01097727.1:0-80086 GCA_013401135.1 Cettia cetti | reverse complement strand
AAAAAAAAAAAAAAAAAAAAAAAAAAAAAAAAAAAAAAGAAAAAAAAAAGAGGAAAGTACTGGCTGATCAAAAATCAACATGCACCCAAAAATATGCTTTAAGCTTTAAAAGTTTACAATGAAAAGGTGCACAGCAGTTAGTCCACGCGCAGAGACTCCTCTCCCCATTCCATGGAATAAATATCTTGTTATGGTTTTAAAAGTTTATTTACCAAAGATCAATGCATGGGAACAGATCTGAAGTACTTGACAGCACAGAGCAAATCCCAGTGTTAACATTATGTTTCCAAGAGATCACCCTGCCTGCCTAAAATGTGCTGCTAGCTTGAGTTTCACCTTCAATGTAAAATGGGATCTCCCTGCTCCCCCTTCTACAGAGCTATGCACAGAATTTTGAAGTGGAATTTCAGGCCATAGAATCTCTTGATTGCAATTGTCCCCTTTGAAGGCCAGTAATTGACTGCAGCAGTTCCTAGGGAAAATACTGAGCACAGTGAAAGTTGGAGTTACTGAGTAATATTGTTTCATTTAACATTGCAAATATGAAAATAATGGAACTTTAAAAGCAATCCAGAGCTACTGAAAGAAATGCAGAACTATCTAGACCATGAATAAAAATATTAGAACCCCAAAAAAGTTCAATTGTAATAAAAAAAAATTATGGAAAGATGCAACTGAAAGACATCACTGCTATTCATTTGTTACTGGCAGGTGAAACACCAATCAGCCAAAGATGGATTTTTTAGGCATCAGGCAGAACAAAATCCTGATGTCTCCATACAGCCATAGTTTCCCACAGCAATGCCATCAGCCTGTTTTTCAGAACTGTGTGCATGTACAAGGGGCATCTCCCTCAAGTGCCATTCCTGCCACCAGGAGCAAATGTGAGGAGGATGTGGCCATTTGCTTGCAATCATTACCCAAACACATGCATTTTATTCTTTAAAAACACATATATACATTTATAACAAACTCAAATATTCATAATTTACATATAGAAGTATAATGAAAGAAAATATACAAAGTGTTGTCATCTCCAAACCCCCACCAAAACCTCGGTCCAGTTACCTTCACAGATAAGCTGCACATTTCTTTTGTTGGCAGCAAGGTTAATACAGAAAGAAATAAGTTCCAGGTCAACTCTCTCATCAGGACATTCAAAAAGCATCTTCATTAACTGCCAAGAAACACAAGCATACTTGGGTCACTAACCTTTCCAAAGCAATAGAAAAGCAGCGTTATGATATCAACTGCAGTACCTTTTTTAAAAATAAGCATTCAGCATTTCTACAGGAAGAGTGGAAGTCACAAAGGTCAGGGACATGACATGTATAGTTCCATTATTTAGGGATAACAATCATTATAAAGTGCAAAAAATGGCAATCACTCATCACCTTAAATTAACTTGGCTGAGTTGCATTTTATTGCTACCACTGAAATTTCTGTTTTACTGGGTTTTAGTATTTGTGAATGGATAAATTTATTTAGAAAACTTAGGTGAATTTAATACAGGAAAAAAACCAACTTACAACTTAATTCCACAAAAAGTCAGGTTAATACCTATCATCTTAATAAAATTATGACTCTAAACAGATACTTCACTGCAAAATAATTCAACTACTATTTTGCTGTGAGTTACTCCATTGATAGGTAATTTAGTTTGCAGCACTGTTCTTTATCTTTGCAGCTTCCAGCTAGAGCTGAACACTGGCACATCCCACAGACTCCTCAGCAGTAATGCCATTCTTCTGGTAACATTAGTGTAAATAGACAATCACCTATCATCCTGTTCAAACTGTTCAGCAAATGTCAGTGAATTCCCAGGTGATTCCCAAGGCTCCTAACCTGTGCATTGCCATCATTTTACACACCTGTCCCTGTATTGTCCATTACATCACAGGCTGGCTATCCTGACTCATTTGGTTCAACAGAAACAGCTTTTGAAATGGCATTTGGAATATATGAATGTGACTAAAATAAACCCATTTCTTTTCCCTCTGGCTTCAATCCTGGCAGACAGGCCCTGCACAACTTCAGGGCTGGGGGACATCACCCTGTTTGCTTCTAAAACCCACTCACAGTTCATAAAATGTGTTTGGAATACAATGCAAACCAGTGTGATGACAAGACTCAAAATACTGGAAGAGGAAACAACTAAGCCTAAGGATAAGCAGGATATAAGGTACAAAAACTAGCTCAGAATGGGGTGGGAGGACAAGAAAGCAACAAATAACCATTGAATTTAATGATTAACTTATCATTAAATATTTGTGTGCTTGCCCCCTGGTGGAAAGACAAGTTTGTAATGCATTCAAAGCAAGAGAAATAGGTGAAGAACCCATTTAAAGAGGAGAAAATAAAAAGAAATAATTGCAGGATTGCAGGAATTCCCTCTGAAGTATTTTACTCCAGCCATTCTGCATGTTTACCTATTATCAGATAGAAGGCTGTCATTCCAAAGGGACCCAAAAAAATTCCAAATAAAAACTACATTATAACACAGTTATTTAAGTCTTTCCTGAGACTTTCATGAACTCGTTTAAAAGCTATCATTGATTTCTTCCTCCTTTTCTTAAAAAGGTAGAATCAGATTTCTCTAGGTTGTTTTAAGAACTTATAAAATCCCTGGTTTATTAAATCCTTAAGCCTGACAGTCACATAAGAGGGAATTAACAGAGAAGAAAATTGCCATTTAACAAGTAGAACACAAGCATTCAAAAATCACCCCCTGCAACTCTTCTGTTACAAAACCTTTAAAAACAGATTTTTAAAACCCTTCAAATAATTTGAAGGGAAACATTCTCATTACTTACACAATACAAAATCTGTGGAAATTAAATGTTTAACAAGATGGGATTACACTGTTAATTACTGAACTACTTCTCTATAAAAAGAAAAAATATATCCAATTTCAATTAAAGCCGTTCAAATTTTAAAATAATAGTTTCATACGAGTTCCATGTTTCCCATTATGTCTTCATTTAATTTGATTGCTTCTTGTGCCACTTCAAAAGGAAGAGTAATTGCTGCCAAATAGGAAATATTAAAATTAAATTTGTTCTGCTTTTACTATGTCCATTGTCATCTTTTACTGATTTAACAGGAAGGCAGTAAAAAGACTGCAGCATGTGCAATGAAGAGGCAGTAGTGTTCAATCAGACAAGTCCCATATTGAGTATCAGATACCACAGACCAGCACTGAAATCACTGTGTCTAGACTCTCTGGCACCTGCCTTCACTTATTTACCAGTGACCAGAGGCCAACCCCCACGGCTCTGTGTTCACATACACCTCTGTCCAACCCCCTCCCCAAGCCCAGCTCCAACATCTTTGAATGATTATGCCAGAACTGCATGCCTCAGGAATCTCTCCTGAGCGGCTACTCCCCAACTCTGCTGTTTGAAGTGATGCTCTGGTTTCTGAACTTCAGCAGATAATGGCGGACAGGAGCAAAGGGGGCTGTCAAGAGAGGACGTTTACCAGCATTAAGCTGAAAAGAAGCTTAGAGATCAAAGAGGGGCCAAACAGGACAACCGTGGTGGAAAACATGTGGGCAGCTTTGGAGAACCTTGCACACCGCTCTGCGGTGAAATATTAAATATCACCATGACATCACTGCCTAACCATGCCCTTTGATTGGCCAGGTTATTAGCAATAAAGGCTTTTATAAGCATCTGGATGGCATTTGCACCTATTTAAACAAAACACGCATTGCTGAGGTCTAAACAAGAATGAACTGTTAATACTCCCTTTTAACTGTTACTAGAGTAGCACCCACTAACTCCTGCAATCCACAAGGATGTTTACCCGGGACAGCACGCGCGAGCCCTCGGCAGAATTCACACGGCAGAATTACCACAGGCAGCTGCTTTTTCCAGGCACTTTCTCCAACTGCTAAACATTCATCATTATTTGCCAGTCTACATGAACACCTTGCCTCAAAAAGGAAAACCCACGCAAGGGTGTACACCACCACTGAAAAGAGATTTGGGGTTTCCTGGGTAGAATTAGATAGCAATGAGTCCTTTTAAAACAGTCATTTTCTTTTCCTGATGCCTTATCTGCTTTCTAATGCTTTCTGCTACCTGTCTTCCTTGATAACCATCCTAATCTTGAACATTCATTAGTAAAATTTAAGCTCTGGTTGCTCAGATTATTTTTGAACAGTGTGCAGATGTGACCTGTGAAGCATCAATAGGCATAGTTTCACTTTCCAACTTTGCTGTTGACTCCACTAAAGCCCAGTGAAGGCAGCAGAATTGTTTGCTGCTCCACCAGTCTTTGGCCACAGTTCTGTAAGCACTGGGGGTCCAGTCGTACCAAGATTCCCTGAAAGCACATTACAAGCAAGTCCTGGTGCAGGAATTTGAGTTTGGCTGGTAACTGCTAGAACAAAACAGGTCCCTTATATCACATAGATGCCTTAAAAAGTAATTGCTTCTTGTGGTAGAAAAGACAGCAGGATGCTTACAAGACCACTTTGTAACATATATTAGTTATTCTCACCAGTTCCCTCCTCTCTGTTACCCCAAATCATCTTGTACATGGAAAAACTTCACTGATTTTGCCATAAGATAATGACCAGAAACATTCTGGTAACTTTTCATGACAGCTTTTCCATTCTGGAAGTATTTGATGTTAAAAATCCATTTGGCAGGAAAGAAGATACCATGGTGCAATTCTCAAAAAGCTACCAGAGAGCTTTTACACTTAGGCAATACAGGGTTTCCCAACACCAGCCTCACCAGGGCTGAGAAAAAGGTCAGTAAGAGAGGGCCTGGTATTTGAAGAAAACAAAAACCCAAACCAACAAGAAACAACGAAACACATGCACACAAGAAATCAAACATACCCACAAACCCCCAAACCCCATGATACTGTGTCTGCTTGAGTCAATGAGCTAAGTAAGAAAATGCAGCCTGAAAGATCAGTGAAGAGTCTTCCACAGTCAGCAAGTCTCCCTTGCTGCACAAGCCTGCAGTTGGAAAAGGAATTGTCATGTAGGAACGTAACCCTCCTTGGCTGGTTTCCAGTTCATATCCTGCAATGCAGGAAACACTGAAATTTTGATACCCAATGGGATCAGGCAAGAATGCCTTCTAAAACTGTAAAGGAAATACTTTCCACTACATTCCCTAAGGAGCTGCTCTGCACAAGCTTTAATCTCCCTCAAGCTTTCCCGATCCTCTGTAGGAATCCAGCGGGTCACCTGTAATTTCAGCAGTTCAGGGGTGCAGCTCAAGTGTCAGCAGCAGTGACAGAGATCGGTCACCTCTGCTTTTGCTGGGCACCGTGAAAATCCAGGAGAGCAGCCCCTGCCTGAGGAGGAGGTGCCTCACCGCCAAGCAGCAGCGCGGCTGTTCCCCTCGTCACCTGCGGGTGTCAGTGCGAGCTCTGCCATGAGCGAGGGACCGAGAGCACGAGGGAGGATGGATTTTATCAGTTCATCACATACCTGAGGGATACAGTCTGTGTACGCAAACATCGATTTAAAGCAATCGTCCATGCTGATGTGATACAGAATGCAAATCGCTACTTTTTTGTTATTTTCGTTTCCTAGAAGGAGAAAAAAAAATTATTAGAATTTTTAGCTGTTGTTAAATACTCAAGAAAGGAAAATGAAAAGAGAAAAATCCTAGCTAATAGAGGGAAAAATTAAATCAGAAACGACACATTAATGAAAGGGTTTTGGCCTGGCCTAGCCAAATGAACCACATTTGTGCAAAGAGGGAACCAGGGCAAGGGTAAATATTCCTTCCTCTTCCCAGCATCTCAAGGTACTTCCTTAACCCCACTTTGCAGGGAACATATTTTGTGAAAGGAATGCTTAATGACTGGCCATCCAAAGAAAGACTTAATCAGTTTCCAGCTAGACAATTAAGATTTAGCTGTGGATATTCCTGTTGAAATAACAAACTTGTCTTGAAGTGAAATAATAAAAAATGTAGCAGTGCCAGAGAGAAAAATAAGAACTACCACTAACAGGTGTTGTAGAAGGAATCCACTGCCTTTCAAGGAAATCACATCCTGGTTATTTTACTCTCCTATATAACAAGATTATCCCATCGGTGCCTTTTGTGTTTCATACACACCAAAAACTACATTAGTGTATTTTCACAGTGATATTTACCAAAGAGAAAGACTCTCAAGGAAAATTGGAGCAGTTAATGTGAGTGGGGTGTTAAGTATTTAACTGAAAGTTTCTATAAAATCATTTCACACAAACATACAAATGTTTAAGAACAACACAGACAAATTTGCTTCTGACTCACTGCTGAGACCCAGACTGGGCATTCTCAAGTTCTCCTCCAGCCCTGCATGAGCAGGATATTGGCTATATATGGGATAAACCCTGCATCTGAATGTGTACATTAGTTAAATCAGGATGTAATAACATCACCAACTCCAAATTCATTCACAGTTCCTACACAACTCATCAGCAATACCCTACCTCCCACTTCTGTATAAGTCAGAAAATATCTGTGTAATAATTTGGCAAAGCACAAAGACCTCAAACAGCAACCAACACAGTGAAATTTTCCTTCTGCATACATCACTGGGAGCTGGAATTTCCTTTGAGCAGCAAGGATATGATGTCTTTATCCTGAGAATGAGCCTTTTTCAAAACTGAATTATTCAAAGAGACCCATGAAACCTCTCTAGCAGCTGCCATACCAGGGAGTGAAGTATTCTTAGCCAGGTTAAACCTAAAATCACACCTAACCTTTCAAATCCTTCTAGAGTCTAACCTGCTTGAAAAAAACATAACTAGTATCACAATCTTCCATACATTTAACAGCTGGAGGAAGTATAATGCCCAAATGTGAAAGCTATTCTGACAATTATGAAAATAAAAGCACAGAAGGCACCAGCAAACAAAATGAATTGGGTGTTGTCTTTAGTGCTTCTCCTGTGACTGGTCATCGTACCTACCTATTCACCTGCAGAAACATTGGGAAAACAATTTCATGAAAAGAACTTCCCAGACCTACAGGTAAAGGTTTCTTATATACAAATTTAGAAGTTTACAGAAAATTATTCCTTGGGTCTAAGAAAAAAAAAAAAAAAATCTGTTTACACTGCTCATAACACTTCACTCCATGCCTGTATTTAGGACTTAAACACAAGACTCATTTTACAGTTACATTTAGCTGGATAATGCAGGAAACTCTGTAAAGTAAAAGGTGAGCCAGTATAAAACAGAGATAAGCTCCCCAAAACACCAAGAAAAACTGGAATGAAGTTAGACCAGATCTTCAGCACATATAAACTGTCAGACCATTAGCAAGAATGATGCTAAATTTTACTGTTTAACCTTTGTCCTCTGTGGGTTTTTTTTCTTCCTCCTCATATTTTGCAAGTTTCATTTGTGCTAACATAAAGCATCAGCTAAGGTACAGTTTCACATTTGGTGAGCTCAGCAGCTTCCTGGTATCTGGCAACAGTAGTGGCTTATTTTCAATCATAATAGGCTGATATAACAGTAAAGGCCTTCTGTTTTCTTTCTTAGAAGAAACTCTGCATGATTTTCTAACCCCTTTTTTTCAAAGGTCCAGCTGGTCAAAATAACCTTTCTGATGCCTGAAAACCACCTTGGGTGTCAGTGCTAAATTACAGCACTACCTCAGTTTCAAAACTACCAAAAACAATCAAAACCACTCAGATACTCAACATAAAGTGTGAAGAATATGTGGAATCCAAATAAACTTATTTTATCTGAACAAACTCCTAAGAGTTGCATTATAATGACCAGTACTTAAATCATTCTCTGAAAGTGCATCCCATAAAGCAGATTTCATGACACACAAAAGGTAGACAGCTAGTTTCAAAGAGAAAAACTGAATTTAAATTCCTCCTTCCTGTGTAGCTATCTGACCCATTTTCCCTGAATTGCCCTGTCCTATTGTCCACAGGGGTAACAGAGAAGGGTTTAAAACCTGCAAGTCACAGACAAATATTGCACAGCCTCAGCAAGGAAGGACTTTTCAAATTTGAGTAAAATAAGTGAATTCTACTAACTTGATGATAAAAGTTAACTACAGAACTAAAGCTGAAAGCAAACAGTCTGCAACTAACCCATCTTTTCAAGTTTAATTTCATTTTAATTTCCCAGAAAGGAAGAGATTTCAGGCTGATGTCTGCAAGTTTCACTGTTCTACTTTCCCTATGGGTGCACTTTGATGAAGGAAAAGCAGAGCCTTGTGATTTTGTCAGTTCTCTTGCAAAACAGCAGCAAGTCCTGATCCACAGAGTCAAACACTGCAGGAAAATCAAGAGGGAGGTAGTTGTTCCTGAGCACATGATTTAACACCATGTTCATCTCATGCTCACTTGGGAAGCACACAGCCTGCTGGAGAGCTGACTGGAGACCAGGTAGCAGTAGCTGGTTGAAGATTAGGAAGAGGACAGACACAACAGCTAAAGCATTTTAAACTCAAAGCATCACCTGCAGGCTGAAAGTTACACAAAAGGGGAAGAAGTGACAGACTCTGAAAACTCAACCAAGCCAATTCTCATCCTCTTACATTGGCACTTCACTTCCAAAAATATAAACTGGCAGCTGCTCACTATTACTTGAATATGTCAGTGCCAAGCTTCCTTTTCCTAATTATTTTCTACTCATCTGAATGCTAATTAATTAACTCTGAGTCAAGCATTGCATAAAGACTTGGCTGTAAAAATTTCAATCCCTGCCCAGCACCTGGCTGGAAAACAGCTTTGCAAAGCACCCAAGTGACACCTTTTCTGCTATTTTTGACCACTGCTGAAGGCCACACATGAAAAAGCAGACATTGCAAGGAAGACTTCCTTATGACTGGGTACAGTAAGGATCAATTATTGCCCTAACAAGAAAAAGCAAGAGAAAAAAAACCCCAAAAAACAGATCTCTGCCAAATGTGTTCATAAAAATCACCAAAGTTTTGGTGGGGTGCCAGAAAATTGTGGCCTACAAATGCTGGTAAGTTTTGAGCATCAAGCTTTTTATGACTGAAGGTGGAATAGCCAAATGGCCTAAAGCAGTAAGGGCAGCCCTGCAAAATAATGGCCTAGTCATTATGGATTCTTCTGGTATTTATGGCAATAAAACATGAATCATAATGAACTCATTGGATATTAAATGTGGGGGTCATGGGCACTTTGATAGGATTTCCACAAGAATCTACCATTAATTAACCAAATAATTATTTGAAAGTGTAACTGAATTAGCCTTAGTTCTTATACAGCCATTCCTGAGAAATTGGTCATTCCCAGCTGAGTGCAGTTAATGCCTTAACAAACCAGTCATTAACTGCAGTTACTGATTTTGTGGGAATTATTGTGTTATAAAATACACTCAACAGTTTATAGAAACAATACTTAGATTTTTTCTTATTTTTTTTTTTGCAGCTGTAGTTCAGCTGGAGCAGATGGGATGGAAAAATATCAGGTCCCTGGGGCTGTTTTCACAACTAGTTTTCTGCAAATTAGAGAGGGAAATAAATACATGATGGGTTCTGAGTTCAAAATGGCTTCAGATTTTTAGCCTTTGAACATTAATAAGAAGCCACGTGCTAGTTCTGGGGAATTCAATGCCTGAATTCCATGTTTAGTTCTTACTATGGTTAAAGATCTAAATAGTATTAGTAGCAGAAGCTAAAGAAAAAAATATGATTTCTTGATCACAAGATCAAGTCCTACATTTTGGTTGACTTTGTGACCTTAAAATAAAAAGTACTCCATTAGCTCCATGACAAAAAGAGAAATCCTGAGGCTGTAAAACTGAATTACCAGTCTCAGTTGCAGCAGCAGCACGCAGCTTTCAAATACTAAAGTAAAAAGGAGAATATGAATTATGGACTAAATTATTCAAATATAACACTATCAGTAAATCAAGCAGCCATCACTTCTAATGGAATAATCAATGTCTCCACATTAGATATGAAATATGCCCTATCCCACCCATGTGCAAAACATTAACACCACTAAATCAAAACCAGAACACAAATGAAGATAAATACCTGTTAAAATGGCAGAGTGAATCTTTATTTCAGTTTCAAACTCTAACACCCTAACATGATCTGCTGAAGAATTAGGCAAGTGAGAAATCAAGACTATTAGGAATGCCACAAACTGAATATCAGATCTATGTGCTGTCTCACCATAAGGTCAGAAAAGAGATTAATCAAGAGTTTATTCAAATGTATCTTAATTAGCAGTGATTTTAGGAAAAAACTGATAGAAAGGTATCTGCACTTACTTCTATCCCATATCATTCCTCACAACCAGCTCTGAAACAGTTGGACTGAATTAGTCCATGTGTGCTTTAGACACATATTGGTTTGATTTACATATGTAAATATAAATCATATTGGATATATCAGTTTATTTTATCAAGAGTAACTGAAAGAATTTTCAAATCTGCTCAGACTCAAGGAGACTAGACATTGTAAATAAAACATTATGATAGTAATTACATACTAATAACCCCCCTTGTGCCACCTTTATGTTATTTGAAACTGGCTTCATACCATAAGCCTAATTTAAAACCTCAGTGTTGCCATGGTTGGGTTTGGAGTTTAGTTTTCTGGGGTTTTTTTCCCCTTCACCCAAAGAACTCAGAACATGCCACATCTGAAACCCGGTTACATTTTTTGTTCCTAGGAAACAAAGAAAGATATTTAATGATGAATCCTAAGGAACTCAAAACTGACTAATTTGAGTTATTTAATGTTGTGGCACAAGAAAAAACGAAGCCACATGTCTGGCACCTCAGGCTCCATTTCTTTGCCTGGAACTCCGTGCAGGACAGACTGACAAACATTCAGCACCCACCTCAGTGCAGCACTGCCACTCAGAAAGACAACCCAGCACAGCCACGGGGTAACTAACACGCTGCTACAATTAGGTGTGTCCTTTTTTGAGGCAAAATGTACCCCAGCTTTTATCCTTGGGATGGACAATAACTAAGCATACTTGAACTTATGTGACTTCACACAGAAACTGGAAGCTGATTAGTTGCAATATCCCATATACCTCACAAAGCAGAAAATAAAAAAATCAACTTAAAATTCAGATTAGAGAGAAATCAAGAGGCAACAGGATTATCCCTGAAAGAAGCAGGTAAAGCTGCTTCTCTTTTCTCCATGAAAGTATTACGTTTTGGGTTAGGCAATGATCAAAAAAGCAAGCAAGAGATTAAAAAGAGTTAGTTAATGACTGTTGTTCTTACCAGAAACTAGAAATTAGAACAGGTTCTTAGTCTGATTCAAACTAAAAATACACACACTTCCAAAGTGGAAAAAATTCTAAGCAAAGATCTCCTTCTGGAAGTCTCCACCACACTCTGTGGATTAAATGGAAATGTACAGGACATGCAGAATTCTTGCCATATCTGCACTATTATTTTGTTAAAATAAATCATCTGCTTCAATTAAAATTACTAGAAAATACTGAGACTTTTTGGATCCAAACACACTCTTCTAACCTAGTTTGGAATTCAGTGGAATAGGAAACAGGTGGAGGTTTTCTGTGCTCCTGGCTCCAGAGCAGAGCAGCTTAGCTCTGAAGAGATGGTGCAGCTTCCATCCAATCCAGGAGGACTCCAACATGCCCCTGCTTGAAGGAGGAACAAACCCAATGCAGGACGCTGCCTCTTGCCTTGAGAAAGGGATGATTCACCACTCTGAAATGGAAACTGGTTTTACCCCTGTTCTGAAGATGCTGAGGTAAAGAGATGAGGTTCAAATCTACTAAGTTCAAAAAGTGGAGTTAAATATTGGTTGAGCCTTTAAGTCTTCCAGGCAGCAAGAACTGAGCTCCATATTACTCAAGCACCCATTTAAAAGAGTTTGAAGAGAATATTATCAACTGACAAAGCTTCTCTCACCTCAGCAACTGCAGACACAGGGAAGCTACATTTGGTCTCCTGGACTACAACAATAATTTAAGAAACTCTTAGGGAAGGAACAAACTTGTGAGTTAAGATGCTCTCACGTGTCTTTAAGGAAAGCAGAGAGTAACCTTCTCCCTTACATCTGAAATAGTAAAATCCTCAGGAGCTCTAGGACTACTCCAGCAACAAAATTGTTTCACGTGGTCCTTTGAGGGCACCCCTCTGCCTGCAGCCTTCACAACAGCTCTGGAAAAGGTGCTCCTCTCTTCCATCCTGGCTCTCTTTATGATGATGTTACCACAGATCAGGAAGATTAGCAGAAGTGCCCCACCCCTTCTTTATGGAGATTTTTCCAAGAAACCAGAACTAGTTGTTTGTGCTCTGTCATGCTTCAGGCATCCAAGTTAAGCTCTGTAAAGCTTTCAGATGTCAACAGTTCAGCAGAAGATTAGATTTACTTTTTACTGTTAAGTATTAATTTGCTCTTGCAATAAGCTAAGAAACCATTAAAAGCTTTGAATTAATCAGCCACATCTTGTAAGCTCCACAATACAAATACTGGCTCAGGGGATCCTTTCCATTCGTGAGTTCAGTGAATTTCCAACAACTCAGCTCCCTCATCCTTAGATTGCTGTCATCCCTCCTTTCCTGTCCTTGCTGCTGCCATGAGCATTTTTATTTTCAGTCAACACACATGAAGCTAGTTTCTTACGTTCCACTCAAGTTATCCTCTTTACTAAAAAAGCCAATAACACAGGTAAATTCACACAAGCACTTGTGACCAACACACCACAGCAAGGAGCTTTCACTCACCTGATACTGATGAGTCTCTACATTCAGTTCTATATCTCTCAAAATGAGAAGTCATTTCTTCTTTAAAGTTTGCTGTCTAATCCACATTCAAGGTATCTAAATTTAAATGCTGAGTTCTTAGACATATTGTGCACCCACCTCTCCTTAAGTCACTCAGACATGCTTAGGTCTATCTGCACTTCTAATAAGGATTTTGAAAATTTATGTGAAGAGTGTTTTCAGTTTGAGGGTTTTTGTGTTTGGGTTCTTTTTGTTTGTTGTTGAGGGTTTTTCTCCTTTTTTTAAGCCTTGGCCATACTCACCACAAATGATAAAAAAACTACCATTAAAATAAATCCCTTAATAATTGCTGCTTTCCAACAGACTGGTCCCTGTAGTTGAACTGTTACTTAATGTGCTTCAGCCAGCCTTTACTATAAAGGAATGGAGACACCCCAGGCAATATTCACACAAGTAGTATTGGAACCAGCTGCTGCAGAGCCACCTTAGGAAAAAAAGGTTTCTCAATTTAATTGGGAAAACAGGAGGAAGCATAAATTTTACTGCCATTAATAACTTCAAGCAATCCCGATATGACTTTACCTCACCCTGATGGCTGGACATGTGCTTTTTGTTAGGGTCTTTGCCACATCTGACCCTTATTGTTTGCTCACTTGATCAGGTAAGAAAATGTATGTTTCTTTATAGGATAAAGGAGGCCTATTAAAGTTAGAAAAAAACACTGCAGTAGCCTATAAGAAGCTCCATTTTTCAACAGATGTGTGAAGCTCCATAATAAGTTCATTACAAAAAGGCCAAGTGAACTCATAAAGAGAGCACATCGACTTTAAGCCTTCTTAAAAGAAACCTTCATAAAAGGAATAGAGCATTAAAAACCCACAGCACTCCGTTAATTAGAGAGCAAAGTACTACTTGGCTTTTTAAACAGCAGTTACCATATAATCCAGCTTGGCTGCATACCATATCAAGCCTTGATTGTTAAGAATCCCAACATACAACTGTTTGGCAATTCTTTGATTGCTCATTAAACTCAACCTGTAAAGAATGGAAAAAATATCAGAGGAATTTCAGCAGTTCCCAGAAAAGATTCTATCAATGAACCCAGTAAAGGCAGGCTCTTCACTGAGGACTAAATGTGACTGTCAGTACTACTCTCTGCTCTGGCTTCTCCAGCTTAAATGAACAAGTCAGAGAAGTCTGACTTACTTTGGAGTTTGCACAGCCCTTGAATTTTTATCTAAAATTAGGTGGCTACTGCTCCTCATTGTGCTTATATTAAGTCTTAGAACACCAAGAAACTAAGAGCATCATGCCAGGATGCTCACATTAATGAGGCAGAGAGGCTGGGCACAATCTGTGCCTGGCAAACCCACACTGTTGCTACCTGGGGCTGCCCACACTATTTCAGAGCGATGTATAACAAACACTCATCTGCTTGGCTGAACACAAATCCACAAAGCCAAATTGCTTTCAGCCACTGAAATCTGTGCTGGACAACATCACCCAGGATGTTCCTCACCACCTAAAATCTTTCTGAGATTTGACTACTTTGGCACTGTGTGGCACTTTCACAGCTGTATGCACAACCCTTCTGCACTCCATGTTCTGTTTGGGCCTGATTTGCAACCAATCCTGTTTTGTGACCCACCCACTTTTCAGCTCACCAGTATCTGTGTCCAATCTTCAATTTTTAAAAGCAGATAGTAATTGCAAGCAACCACAGAGATACTTAAGTCTGACTTCCAAGCATAATGGGGTTTCATCCTTTCAGCATGGCTCACACTGGGGAGTGAATGAAAAGAAAATGGCATTTCAAGAAGATATGTATTGAGTACACCTAAGAACTGTCCAGCAGCTCTGGGAGATTAACACACACACAATCAAATAAATGTTCCCAGCACAGTCAGACCTACTCCTTTTACTCTTTGAGCAGCAACACAGTTCCCACTGTAACAGCTTTTGCAACATTTCCTGTAATTTGCATCCTTGGAGAGGGATACCTCAGTGATGGGAGGAAGCAGAAATGCCAGCACTGCCCACCACACAGGGATGCTGCCAGGAGCTGCTTTCTGAACAGGGCTCTGCCATGAGCTCTTCAGGCTGCCTTCACCCCCCACAGCAGCACTCAGCTGGCTCTGCTGCACAAACTGCCTGCTGTTCTCATGGCAAACGGGGAACTATTTGTCTCACTTCACAAAGGCTAAGAAACAACTCAGCCACAGCATAAAATAGCACTCTTATTCGAAGACTATGAATCAAAAGCGGAGCCTATATTTAAGAGAGCTGTACTAAAAAATTCGTATTCAGTTGGGCCACTTAACTGAAAAACAAAATGGATTTGGTCCAAACAAAAGTGAGGGGGGTTTATTTTTCCTTGTAGACAATGTTTTCTTCTGTTTGCTGCCAGGGCATTTACTTTAGAAGCCAATCACACATCCAAGGGAAGAATGATGTAAAAGGGTAACATTTCCCTTACGTCCAACAGTGGAAGAGCATTTCCACGGATCAAGAAAATAGATTTGTATCCTGTTTTTAAGCTCTATGCTTCCCCCTTTCCAAACTCTACCATAACTGGAGAAAGTCACTCCTCTGCTCAACTTCCCTTGAATTCTGCCATGCAAAGAGAGCACTCAAAGATGAAAGCAAACTTCCACAGAGTAGTGTGTAGCAGGCTGCTTTGGTCTCTCTTTCCAAGGGGATAACTGGAAGACACTTCACCTGTGTTTTCCACATTTCAGGCAAATATCTGGTTTAAACCACTTGGTGAATTCACATGAATTCTCACCTTAGGCAACTGAAGTCATACTTCACATAAATTGGCACAGAAACGAAAGATCACTCTCAACATAATTTGTAAGTACTAAAACAAAGCCACACTACAAAAACACTCTCTGCAGGGCCCTGGTGATTCAACATTTAAAAGGTCTTCTTAAAGGATGGAAGTCACAAAAAGCAACAAAACCTCTTTTCATAGCCCCTTAACCACTCTACGTATGGAAAAAGCTGAATACAGCAGACTGTATCTTACAGGCCTCCACAGCTCTGCTCTAGCTTCAGATCTCCAGTCTGAAGCCAAGCTTCCCTTAGCTCTTTGAGAATCACAGCATAACAAAGATCAGCTGTGGCTGATTAATTTGGGTGCCTGCAGGGAGCAAGAGGAGCCTTGTCATATACAATACTTGAGACTTGTGAAGAGAAACCACGAAAATGAGCAAGCGGTGCTGACTGGCACAGCTCCATGGGGAAGCAGGCATTGGCACTATTAAAAAGAAAAGCTAATTAAAATGGAAACCAAGACTTAAGCAGAATTTCTCATGTCCATGCTTTCAACAGCAGCCTCAACACTCTGGAGTGTGATTGAAAGAAAGAAGATGGTCCTTCTCCATGACATCCATGGCATACTTAATTCCACTCTTGAGAGCTCAGTTGGAGCCAGTTCCTCCCCACTGCTTCAGCCTCTACCTCCATTTAGAGCCTGCCTGCTCCCAAGCAATTCCAAGTGTCCCTTGGGAAAGCAGTGCATCTTCCAGAACTGCAGACTGCATTCACCTCCATGCTCAGCCCTAAACCACTGCCTAACAAATCCTTTCATTCTTTGCAATCTCAACTCTCCCCTTGACACCTACTACATTTAATTTGTACCCATCTCAAACCCAGTGCTAAGGACTCAGAGGCCCAGCATGCACAAATGCTACATTTCAGGAGGCTGAGTCAGCACATTTGACCTCTTGGCTTTAAGAGTTGTACAGGGACTCGTCAACAGCTGATGTGCTGTGTTAGCACTTGGAGATGACCTGCAAATGTAAACTGAAGGGTACTGACTTGAATAATGTGTGTTTAGTACCCAACTAACCTGTAGAAATGGGGCACCTGGCACATGGCTGTTTTATTATTCAGATTGCAGACTTCTCTCAGACAGGATATGCCAAGCGAAGCATTTGGGAATTGCTTGAATCACCATACCAAGAAAAGCCTCTCAAATCACAGTGATGGCTTAAAGAAACAAGTAATCGACAGTATTTCTACCTAGATTTTCTAGTTAGCACATCAAAAGTATCAACCAATTCTACAGGGAGAAGCAAGAACAAACAGCATATGCCTCTATGAAAAATTAAAATTAAAAACAAGAGAAAGAACGGTTGAATACTTCTGAGATGAGAAAAGAAACACACTGAATATTCTGCAAGTACCAGCAGGACTTGCAGTAGATTACCCTAACAGCCACTTGAGGAACAGACTCCAATTTTAGCAAACAGTTCTGAGCTAAACAGCCTTCACACAGGCCTAGTTAGAACTCTAAGAGAACGGCATTTGAAAAGCAGTTCTCCTCTCCACATTACAGACTCTAGAAAGCAGATTTTAACTGGTGAGTTCAGTCTGACTCTAATACTAAATGGGGAATTTCTGGGAGCAGGGACTTCAGTGATTTGGGTCATGCCTTGGCCTGGGGTGACAAATCCCCACAAGCCCCCCTTAGACCACCCCATTATCTGCTGTATGAACAAAAGGGCCAAGTTCCTGCTCCAGAAAGCTTACCACCCAAGCTGAAGCAAACTAACTAACCTGATCCTCCCTCAAAGAAGAGGAAAGAGATTTCCTCATCAGTTTCCATTTCTCAGGTCACTTTACCACCAAATAACACTGTCTTGAGGATAAAAAGATAAAGAAGGGGCATTTCAAATACCAGTTTTCAATTGTCCTAGCTCAGACCAGTGCCAACATGGTTGTGGGACAGAAAGTATAAAAGGATGTGAGGCAGTTCAGGCTGTACCAGGCAGCTGTTAGATAATAATCACCATCAGGATTAAAGCTTCCAAACCACTCTAAGTCTTCATGTGTTCACTAAACAGTAACAAGGCTGTGTTGAGATAGAAGTAGAATTGAGGAGACAAACAACCCTAAGACACTTCAAAGCTAGAGGAGAAAGCTGAGATTCACCTCTGCATTGCCCTTGCTCCAGCCAGTATCTGGATACACCCTCTGCACTGGGTTTAGCACAGCCCAAAGCCAACAGATTTCAGAAGACTTTAGCAATGTCTTGCATCAGTGATTCACACCAGGCAAGATCCTCTATTCTCACTCAGCAATCCTTAGAGCCAAAAGCTGCTAAACCTTCAGTGTATCTTCCAGAGCAGCCTCCAGGTAGTATCAGCCAAAGAACACACAAAAAGCATTAGAAGTCCCTCCTCAGAACTCCAGCATACAACAACAATCAAACAGAACAATCCTGTTTTTTCCAAACCCCTTATTGTTTCCATGGCCTTCCCCTAGAAACAACAAAAAGTTTCACTTGTAACTGATGTACTTACACGATCTTAACACAAGACTGCCAAGCTGAAAGTCTAGAAATCAGTACTGCCTAGATTGAAAATTAACAAAATTGGGAGATTTCTGATCTGTCTGGACAAGTTACAAGAGCCAGCAGGTATATCAACCTTCATTTAAAACAAACAAACATACATACATACACACACACACATATATATAGTTTTTACCTTCATCAGCTAGGCTCTGTGAAGTTGCTGGCTATTTTTCCTAGCTTCTTCCCCAGGATTACAAACATCATTCATGATGTGTCAGCTCACGTGGTTTTCAGGCAGCTACTGAAGTAATTTTGAAAGACTGCAAGATTCATTCTACAGTTTAAGAGACCCTAGAAGTAAATCTACTGGAAACATTCTAAACTTCCATTTAAACCTGTGTGTGACAAGATGATGTGAATGCTGAGAAGCTGGGAGTAGTGAGGAAGTGGCAGACAAAAGTGACATAGCAACCTTTAGGTACATCACACCATGATGCAGAGAGCTCCACTGAAATGCTGAAATACCTGTGTTAGACCAAAAGAAGACATACCCAGGAGTGCAGTGAGCTTGGGAAGCAAACCAACATGGACCATTTTACTTCTCAGGCCTGTGTCAAAGGAGAGATTCAATAGGAGTCGAAGAGTGATATTCAGCAGGTCTTCATGTTCACATGGTACCATTTTCACAAGCTTTTCAACAATGTCCATTTCAACCTGTATTGCAAGGGAAAAAAACAAAACAAAACCCATAATCCATCCAAACTTACTTTGGCTTCAGTATCCAATTTATAGCCATAATAGTGACTGTTAATGCATTTTCATCTGAAGTAGTTTTGCTTATGCCTTTGTGGTTGAAGTCTTCTAGATTGGGTTACTGGGAAACATTGATTAAACAAGGTTTTGAACCAACCATTTCAGACGTCTTGGAAACATTCCTCACAGTTGGAATACTGCAGGAATGTGGTGAAGACATGACCTGCAAAACTAGATTGGGGTGAGCAAATTCATTTAAACTTTAACACATGCAATCCTGCAGCAACTGCCAGTAGAGTCAAAGATAGACCCAACCAAGAAAGACAGAAAATTGGCATCCAAAAAGAATTTGAGACCTTTCATTATGAATTTCAAATGAACCCCTCTAGACAGAAGCGTGCATGTGCTCTCAGAAGAGGCATGCCATCCTGCATGTTAATTTAATAAAAGCATGAAAGTCATCTTGAAACATGTATCACTTTCCAATTAAAAAGTGGAATCCAGGAACCGAGACGTGGTATCAGTTCCTGAGATCATGTTCACTTTACCAGCCAGAAAACACATCTGAAATGGCAAGACTTCAGAAAGTTTTTATCATGTTTTAAGCAACATTTCTGTGCTTTTATTTGACATAATCTTTTAAATGCATGCATTTTTTGTTTCCCAGATTCTTCCTTGGCCAGAAGGAGGCACATAAAATTACTTGGCATTCTTCAGACTTCTCCATGTACATTACTACTCTAGTTATAAATAGACACTGAATGAATACTAAGAAAAGAAACTACAGCTCTCCCCACACAAGACAGTGCAATAATCTAACAACTGCCTGGACAGCTTTGATCAGAAACAATCAGATAGCAAGAACTCCTACCTCATTGCTTTCAATTTAATATGGCCCTGGAATAGCCAAGGAAAGAATGTGCTATAAATACATATGGATTATTCAGTTTTACTTAGAATCAGGTGCTGCATAACTAATCTTGGATCATTTTGCCTTTGACAGTTTTTTATTACTGCCCAATACAAGTATCAGAGCACCTTCTCCTCCACTGGTAGCTTTAATAAAACCTTGGAGAAAAAAGCATCATCTTTATTACCAGTAAGGAATGGTCAGACAGCTGACCTGAAGGACACCAACCTTTTCAGAACTGTTAGAACACTCCAAAAAAAACCTGATTCAACAACTTTGTTACATTTGTCTTTCCACTAAATCAGATGGAATGGGAAAAGTGTGCCAGCAAACCAGTGGGCTGGAGAGTTTATTTTCCTAACCAAGTCCCATATACAAATAAGGGAGACACTTCTTGTCTGCAGTGTTCAGTGCACATGCATGCAAAGGTCCAGTTAATTCACTACTGCTTTTACACAGATCTTTTCATCTCAGGGTCTCAGCGTAGCACTGATCTCAGATTACACCTCTAGGATAAGGAAAATGTATGATTTTCATCTAATAAATTGTAATAGAGGCACAAAACTGAAGCCAAGCATCTATTAAAATATCAGTAAAGGAGATACTTGGCTAGAGCTTGAAGTCACAAAAAAAAAAAAAAAAAGTATGCTACAATTTCAGAAGTGTAAGACTTCACCAAAAAAAAAGAAAGCTTCTGAAGGATAGTTGCCTCCAGTTAGGAGCTACTGGCAGCAGGAAGGAACAGATGTGAAGTGCCTTTCAAAACCAAACTGACATAGGAAATAAGTAAACTAGTCTAGCAAACTCCAGAAGGATAAATACTGCTCTTCCTAAGTCAATACATGGCAGAAACAATAATATGTTGTCACAAGAGTATAGTCTGGGGGCAGAGTCATGGCCATCACCAGAAGTGTGGGTATGACAAGACTCTGAGGTGCTGAATTAAAAATTTGGAATTTTGTGGATCATATTTTGCATCATATTCTCTGTTTGAGATGACATTTCCTCAAAACTGTTTGCAGTAGGTTATGGTTGGATGTTGAGCTTTTCTTTCCCTCATTTTACCTGTAACAAAATAGAATAATCAGAGCTAGAGACACGCAGTGCGAAAGCAGAGACGTCTCTCTCTTCCCTTCAACCACACAAAGTTTTCAGAACTCCAGCCTTTCCAGCACTGCAGTAGAGTGCTACAAGCCTCACCATATCATTTTTGTTCTCCATGAAAATGCTGAGTTTCTTCAGGAAGGTTACAACGAGGATAAGCAGCTCAAAATTATCCCGGTCCAGTGCTTTCACCAACATGTGGACAATGTTCTTGTTCCTCATCTTCAGCTCAATGCGAGTATCCTCAGCGAGGTTTAGGAGAAGGTAAATTGCAACTAAAAAAGTTCAACACAAATCACACCAACAGATCATAACCAACACTACTAAACAAGTCTCTACACTATAAGTGCTGAAGACAAGACTTTCAGAACCATTAGGCTCCCTTTTCAGTGCAATTTGAAGGAAATTGCCTGTGAATGCTTTTTTTTGCCTCTTTAAAAAGCACTAAGAAGATTAATTCTAGTCATGGCTCTGAAAAAAATTAGAATTATGATCACTAGAAGCTTTTTATGTTGTGTGGTTTGTATTTTTTTTCATTTCAATTCCAACAGGAGCCATTAAAAAGCCCCTCTCAGGAAAGGTTTGCCACTCAGATAATTTCAGTCTAACACGAAGTGTATTTTAGTACAAAAACCGAGATAGAATGAAATCCAGTCAAACAGGCAGATACAAGCTAAGTTAACCAAATTCAAAAAAATCCAAACACCCAACTCCTCCCAAACCAACATCATGAGCAAAGGAGAGTGGATCACTTCTGCTCCTCTTCTTCTGACAAAATGGCTTTTAAAATTATTAATAGTGTCAAACAATCTGATTAGGTACTTGTCTTCTCCCTGTTCTTTGGCAACACTCTTCCATATTCATCTACACATTCAGGATGTTTAGGACATCCTGGTTATGGCAAGAATCAAAGAGGATCCCTCAGCCATGTTTACCAACAGCAAAATAATTTGCTTTTTGGATTTGGTACCTCTAAGCAGCTGTTCCTGCTTGACAACCAGCCCTTTGTATTTCTTGTAAGTTTTCTCATACTCCTTTTTCAGGGTTTGATTTTCAGGATCTTCATCAAGTGAATTACAGAAGTTAAGGAATTCAGAGAAAAGTGATGCAGGCTAGATGACAACTGTCCTCAAAAGTGATCCTCAATCACCACTGAAAAGCAAGAGATCTGTGGAATACCCAGTGCCATGACTCTCCCTCAGCACCAGCCTGCTACACCTGCAATCCAGGCCATGATTCTCTCCTTCTAGGAGGGGATATTTTACACCCTAATAAGCAGCACAGATGTGCTAAGACATACTGCTGATAAAACACAAGGTTTTTTTCTCTTGTGTTGCTTTAGTAGCTTCAGCTTAACCTCTTCCATATCCCCAAATCTTCACTCTTGGTCTTTTCTCACATCTGCAATTATATTTTGCACTTTCTGGTAAAATCTACTGCTTTTACAGAAGGTGCTGTGTATTCATCTTGTGTAACCCAACAACACTCATCAAGACAAGTCAAAAGCCATCAGCCTATGCCAGAGCATCAAAAGGATATCAGCTTTCTTCTTTTTAGCAAGTTCTTCCTGCCAAAGCTCATGTCTCTTCAGTTCATGGTCTATGATATTCATACACAGAGCTCCAATCTTGTAATGTGTGATTATCCCATGAAATTGAGAGAAACTACATTGAAGAAATAATACTTGTGAGGAATAAATGCCAACAACTCCACATCTATTTTGACATCTATGGTAGCAATGCACCACATGAAATATTAAAACAGGTATTTACAGTGTGCCCCATTACAGCACTTCCCTACTGGAAAATTATTTCAAAACAAGAACAGTCCCTGAAAACATGAATATTTTCTCAACTTGTAGAGAGACAAGGAACAATTTGTTGTTCCAGATCAAAATAAAAACACATCCCAATTTTCATGCATAAAGGAAAAGGTTTTCCCCTCAGCCCTGCCTTCCATACTGCAAGTGCTTCAGAGCACTCACTTCTCACCAGAAGTATAACAGAGACCTAAAACCAAGGTAAATGCAATTTCTGATTGAATTATTTCTAGGCAGGCTATGCTGAAACACTGGCATAGCTAAATAAGAGCAAGCACTCCAGTTTTGAACATGGTTTCTTCCCTGTAGGAGTGCAGATGGAAATTAGAGGTGGCAGCTCAGCCACCTTTCACTTCTGACACAAAGCTATGAGTCAGAATCTTTACCAGCTTCTTCCCAGCTCTCTTATAAACTGCCTCACCATGAGAGTTCTTTTTGCTGTAAGTGATAAAACTGAGGCACAAGTGTGTTTCTGTCTGTTTTTCCTGTTCCAGTGAAGTTTTGTAGTGCAGAGCAGAAAACAAATGAAAAGCCACTAAGCCATAAGCAGAGCTACATTCCTCATGTTCCTAAATCCAGGGACTCTGCACTCACCTTGAAAAGCAGAAGAAAATGTAAATTATATTGGTAGCCAGTTCAATGCTTTGTTTCCAGTCCTCCCTCAGCACTCTAGCCAATGCACCCAGGGCAGTTTCTGAAATGAAACAAGATTTAGAGGAGCATCAGCATTTTGTGTCTCTCCTTTTTAGCTTGTGAGTCTCAGAACTTGAATACACCTTATTCTAAGTTTTCCAGAGGAACACTTTCACAGGTATCTCACTTTAACAGGCAGCACTGCTCACCAGCTCTGTTTGGATACACTACCAGAGAGTACCCTGGGTGGTGACCCTGCCACTAACCCTAAGAGGCAGCAACATGGAAGGGAAGTGCAACCAAACACCAAAGTCATCTTAAAACTACCACTAACCTTCAGATCTTGTGGCCTCTGCCAGCTCTGTGTTCCACACTACAGTGTGTCCCCTGCCTAAAACACAATTTTAGTTTTCAAATCCCTTTTAAATTCTACCTTGACAGACAGTATTTCTCATCCATCTTTCTATTTCTTTTTCCCTCTGAATCTACTTCATATTATTTAATGATTTGGTTTCTCCTTGTCTTATTTAATCTCACTTTTCCATTCACCTTCCCCTAGCTAGTCTCTCTTCATGTACACCACATTACTTGATCAGAAAAGCAGCAACTGGGAACACGAAGCACTAAATATTTTCAACAGCTAATAGGGACAAGCCATTACTTCATGGCTCACCATTCCCATCCCATCTTCCATGGTGACACTGCAAGATGGGCATGTATTGAAGTCATCATTTACTCAAGGAATGTGAGGGTATAAGGGCTCAGCAAAAGAGACAAAAGGGGCAAGGAAAGAAAATCATAAGATTAACTTATGTCAGCTTGCAAATCCCCTTTTCAAGGCAAGTTTCCTGATCTACAGAATATAACAACACATTCCCATCTCCAGCAGTAATGCCAGCTGAAGTTAATTTAGCATCAAAATAACTAGGGTATGAAAACACATAGCTAAAGCCCGTAGAGCCCAGGAAGATTTCAGTATTAGGCTCCCCTAAGACCAGTCTGAGCAGCACCCACTTGCAGAGAGACCCAACTGGGCTTTGATGGCCACCTTATTATACACAGAGAAACACAGTCTAGCAAACCAAAGAAGATCCCAAATTAAAGGTGAACTACTTTCCCCTGGACACAAACCAACAGTGTATCAAAAGGAATTACCGTTGGGTTTTCAAATTACCGTTTATAAGCAGCTCTTCCAAGTTATCAGGATTCCTGGCCAGCTGCAGGATGAGGGCAGAGCCACGCACCTTGTCAGGAATGTCCTCATACAGTAACTCAATGTACTCATCCATGTCATTGATATTGGCAACCTCATCAATCTGAAAGCAGCCACAAGCAAGGGTTTCACAGAGAGAGACATCAATTCAACACAAGCAACCACCATGTTATTCAGTCACGATAAAGAGCACTCAGCTTGTGAGTACAGATTTTAGGCAAAAATAAACTACAAGTTAAAAAACCCCAACACAAGCAGAATCACTGCCAGTGGACACCAGGAAATCTGAGGAGATATAATTCCTAAAAATAAAAGGATGCTCAGACACGACTCTGTGTCCTGTCCGATGTTCCAGACCTCACTGGCTGTCCTGCTGTGTGCTATACTTGGAGGGGCAAGTATGCAAGTCAAATATTTTACCCTTTATGGAGACAATTTTTTTCCACTGTGCAAAATTTCCAAACCAAGCTCTTTGTTTAAAAAACAAGAGCCAAAAAAACACAAGAATTCAGCATTTCCTCTTCCCTTCTCCCTCTGGTAATTGCTTACTGAAGTAGTAAACATGGCTTGCATTTCTCTTTTAACACCAATATTTACCTCTGTTCCTTCAAATGGGGGGGGATCTTTTGGCTTGCTGGTTTTCTCTTTCTTTTCTATAAAGAAAAAGACATCAGTGCAGCTAAATTAGAGACCAAGCACATATTCAGTGTTCTCATAATGAACACTCTAGTTAAATCTAGTTAAAGGTCAAAGTCCTTTTGTGCCCAGCTGACCTGCCAGACTAATACAGGTTTCTGGAGCTGAAAACTCCCTAGGGAGTAAAGCCAATCCTCAGCTGCCTTTTGACAACTCAGTCTAAATGATCAATGATAGCCCGATCAGCTGGGGAGACAGAGGGTAATAAAGGTTAGAGGCAGCCCAGAGCGACAACACTCGCTCTCACAGTGAGAGACCTCAGCAGCTTTGATTCTGCTCATGCCCTGGGACACACCAAGACACAGAAATGCAGAGGGAAGGAGGGTAAAACATGCAAAGCTCTTACAACCAAACCCCACACATAACATATATTTTCGTCTTAAATTTGCCTTACTAGGAATCCAGCTTGAGAACAAAGCTTACCATTTCATGGTTGCAAGAAACCTTGATAACTGCAAGGCAATGTAGAATCTAACGTTAAATATTCAACTGTGCCCTGAGCAGAAAGTTTGAGGTGAACTTAAGACAAACAGGAGCATCAAGAGGCCAAGAGCTTAAGATGACCAGATGAGAAATATAGGCTGTCTGCTACACTGGATCAAAGCTTGTCAGGCTCTGAAAGTCTCCAGCTTTACACACAGCCCAAATTCAGCCTAGGCACACTGCCTACCCTTGCAAGAGGTGATGGCAGAGGTCTTCCCAGGAAGATCCTCTTAGAGACCATTGATGTCTCTGTAAGTGCAGATTCAGTATGATGAGCCTGCACCCAATAGCAGAAGCTGTACCTCTCAGCTCCTGCTAAAGCACAAGGCAGCCAGTAAGAAGCATCAATACTAAGTGTAACCAAAATAATAAAATAAATTTGGTTGTTAAAAAGGTAATTTTCTCCAATCTCACTTCAAGATCATAACTGTTTCCAAGGGTGATAAAACATACATGTCCCCTACTGTCACCATCACTGATACATCAGGCACACTGGGCTCTCAGCATTTGTTCAAGGCTGAGGCCCCCCAGCCCCAGGCTACTTTGTTGCTGTATTTTTTACCTTTTCCTGCTGAGGAATCTCTGCGGTTCTGCAGGTAGTACAGCAGCTGCTCTACGTCTGCCAGCTTGGAGGGGTGGATGAGCTTGCACTCCTCAACAACCTTTCGAGCCAGGGAACAGATGTCTGTATTTGCATTAAGACTCTTCAGCCGAATTCTGCAACACAGACAAGTCTCTTTTCAGTTTTTAATTGTTTTTATCTTTGGTCCTTTCATTATGTTTACACAGCCATCAATATCTTCAAGCAGAAATGATCCTGATGCACCCAGTGCCTGTGCCTTTCATGTCAAAGTGGTGTCTCTGAACTCCAAAAGGCAAGCAACTGTCAAACAGATTTGGTGGAGCATAACTGTTCATGAGCTGACAAGCAGCAACATTAAAGGCAGCTGTATGAACAGATCCCTTACAACCATCTTAGATATAAAAGAGTAATTGATTTGCAATAGAGCCCATAAAAAGTACACAGGACCACAAAGGAGTATTGAACACAGAAAAGTCCCAAATGACAGACAGTTCTGGGTATTGTCTGCACAGGAAGGTTCTTTTGCAGTTCCAGGAGTTTCCCACAGCTCTGGCAGATCTGCAGCCGGGTCCACAAGCAATGAGCAGTAAAGAATCTCTGTGGGCATTAACAACTGTGGAACAAAAAGGAATTCCACCACCTTGCAGATGCAAGCTGCTGATTCATCTGATGACAAAAGAATGCTTCTGCTATCTTCAAAAATTTGAGACAATTTAAGGATACTCTTTTCTTTTTCCCCCAATTATTCTTCTAACACATACACAGGCAGCCACTTCAGCTCAAATTTTCAAAAAGAAATCAGTACAGAGATAAAACCCCCTGGAATAGGTCCAACCTTGCAGCTTGAAAACTGAAGTTATGACAGTTCTCTGGGCTTTTCCAGCAGGGGATATTTTAATGGTCTTGAAAGAAATCAACCAGGCAAAAGTAAAATGCAGATAAAGTGGTGAATTCAGTGCTTGAGCATGGGCAGATCAAAACAACAGGAGAGCCAACAGCTGGAGCATGAGGCTGTCAGGAGGTTCATGGTACTTCTCGCTCCAACATGAACTACTACTTGCACAGGAAGCAATCACTTTACTTTTCTCTGCCTCAATTACCCATCATGTAAAACAGGACCCATCACTTTTCTACAAAACACCTTAAAGGACGTGGCTGAAAAGCAATGTACAACGTGCGTTTCAGATGTTAACCTTCCTAGGCACATGTTATTTCCTAGCTTTGAAGCCTTCTGTTAGTCCAGCACTAAGTTGCATCAAGATTATAAACTACAATTTCTCAGAGGTACGTGCTCTGAGAAACTGAATCTCTGACTAGGAAGATTGAAATAAAATATCAGAGCTTGCTATGACCTTACATTTTCTGACACTCCTTGCGTTCCCCCAGCATGGGGTCTCCCATCTCTCCCAGAATCGTTGCTTCCACTTCATAATGGACAATGAGGGCTTTCTCAGATGGATGCACATCTATGTTACCTCCTTTTACTTTCCTGTCAACAAAGGGAAAAAATTGATTAAATGAAAAGCTCACAAAACTCACCAGAGCAGAAATCAGTTACCTGCCTGTTCTCTGCAGACCCTAAACCCAAGCAGTGCTCTCCTTCCACACCACATTCCATCCCACACAGCTGTACCAAAGCCTGGTGCTACTGGCATATTCTTGACTATTACCGGTAGTACAGAAATATCCAAGCCACTCATCATACTTACTCACAGAAATCAGGAAAAAAATCAAAGCTATCCTGTTCCACATCACCACAATGAGTAAAAAGATGCATTTCACCAAGCAGTTGATATCCCATTACCTTGTCAGTATTGACAAATCTTTGTCTAATGGCCTTCACTTAGTGCAGTCCTCTACAAATGATTTTTTTTTGTCATTCTCTTGGCTAACTCTTAGTAGTTACGATTCTATGTGACTGAATTACAAATAATTTGTATTTCAATTTAAATATTCTCTCTTGAAAGACAAACCTCTTTGCTACTGTTCTTCACTTCATTGTGCCTGCTGCCAGGCTTGAGGGATTACAGAAATCAACAGCTGCCATCAAAAGATATAAATCATGTCTACCTGCTTTTGTACAGCTACAGATCCTTGGGAGAAGTATTCCTCAGGGAAGCACTCTGGGGTATGTCAGTGCCAAAAGGGCCTGTCCTGCTGTCTCCTCCTTAGTGCTAACAATTCTGTGTCTATGCAGCTCCAAGGGTCCTGAAGAAAGGCTCAGATGGATGAAGATACAGCTCATTTCTGTTTTCAAGCAGTGGCAGAACCACATCCAGAGAATGCAGTGACACATTTTTATTTATTGGTAAGGATGACACTTGTCCCTTTTCCACTTGGTACTGCCAGTCAGATATGTACAGGCTGCTAAAACACTGCAAATTAAAACCACCTCCAAAATGTAGGTTTGGCTTTTGGGATGTGGAGTGGGTTTTTTGTTGGGTGTTCAGGTTTTTTAGACAGATCATGTCCGTAAAGAGAATTGCAAATGGCTTTACCAGCAGTCATAATCAGCACCTAGGAGATAGCAGGCAGCCGTGGCATTGGGTCAGTTAGACCAGGGAAAACGACTTCAACTTCATAAAGCTGGGAGTGTCAGCAAATCCAGATGCAGCCTGCAGTGCAACCACTCTCAGCAGAAAATGTTTGAAATGTGTCTCCATCTACCCAGCTACTCTGGTGTCCACTTTCCCTTCTGCAGAATACAGCCACAAAAAATACCTTTGTCTTGAGATACAGCTGCCCAAAAACCCCCAGAAACCACAGAAAGGTCTGCTGTGGGAAAGGAAGAGTCCAGTTCAGCTGCCAGCCTTGCAAGGACATAAAGCTACACAGAGCAAACAAAAAACCTTCCCTGCTAGAGAATAACATTTTCCATGAGAGTATAGCAAAACTCCCTTTATGACTTGAGATTTTTTGAAGCACCTTGGGTTCATTCCTCTTTAACAGTACCTTGAAACAGATGTCTCATTATAGCTCTCTGGTCTCACAAGGTCCAGTCTTGCAGGACAGGAACCTTATGGCAAATCTATTTCAAAAGAATCCAGCTCTCACTCCCCACCTCCAAATATATTTCTCCACATTAAGATCTATCAGGAGATGCCAACTGCAAACACTCAGGCTCCTGACAGTCAAAGCTCTGGTTAGTGACAGTTTAGTAATATTTACAGATATAAAGAAATGGATGGGTAGAGAACAGGAGTTTGGTAAAGTTTTACAAGAATAAAGCTAAACTAACAGCTCATCATTGCCAAAAGGATTAGATCTTCCCGTGTTTTCCCTGCTCCTGGCAGTCACCTTCG
Source organism: Cettia cetti (assembly GCA_013401135.1). Lineage (NCBI taxonomy): Eukaryota > Metazoa > Chordata > Aves > Passeriformes > Sylviidae > Cettia > Cettia cetti. The sequence goes on along the minus strand of VZUI01097727.1, from coordinate 50,603 downwards.
AGTTCAACATGAGGGCTCATCAATCCCTGTCACAGGCAATTCCAGCAACCCAACAGAAAACTCTCCATGTTTTGGAGAGAGGAAGTTTTTCACCGTGTAACAGAACTAAAGTGCTCTACAGAAAAGGAACACTTCCTATTCATCATCAGGGAAAAGAAGGGGTGAAACCTCCTCCTTTTGGCAACAGTAAACCACTGATGAGCTTAGCAACCAGGAGAGCCTCAGCTTAAGACTGCTTAAACAGTTTTAGGACTTCCCATATTTAATTTTTTCTTTCAGAGGGACAGATGGGTAAACCAAAGAACTTAGAGCCGCAGAGATTTTCTGCCCTCTCACACTGACAAACACCATCTCTGCCTGAGCTATTTCTCAGCTAATGAAGCCACAAATCAATACACAGCCAAGCTCCCTCTCTGAAAATCCTGCCCTGTGAAAAGCTTGAGGACCTGCACTAAAATGTACTCCCCAGCCACTGAAGTTGTTTTTCATTTGGAAAACACTGCATTCAGATTGTCAGCGTCACAAGGTAAATCTTTATTTACAGAAAAAAAATCCCCTCCTCTCCCCCAAATCTACAAATATCTTCTTTACTGATTTTCTACACATCTTGAGTCTGTAAATCACTTCATAAAACATTTAAGACTGTAAATATTATAATGAGTAGAAGCAGCAATGGACTGGGGAGCTCTCATGCACATCAGCCTGTCCTTTCACTTCACTGCTTGCTTTGTCAACAAGACCCAGTTCAGTTCAAGGTTTAAAAGAGGAAGGCCTTTTCCACAGACAAAAGCTGGAGCAGCTGAGCCCACATAACCAAAGCTGGAGCATTAATATTCCTTATTAACTAATTCCTTTAGAGGGAAAAAGCAAAAGCAAACTATCCTAATGAAAAGTGGGACAAACGGTGCACGTGGGTGAGAACCCAATAACAAATCCCAGCAAGCGAGACTTGGTGGGAGGGGGAGAGCCCATGGAGGATGGCAAAGGGAAACAGGGAGCAGTGGAGTGCCACACTGGCACACCAGCCTGGTCACATTAAACAGCACAGAGGAAGGTTTGGGTTTATGCTCCCAAAAAAGAGAGACAACTACACCTGTTGCAGGGATCTTTGTTACAAAACGAAGATTCCTACAAAATCACCTAAGATGGCAGAAACTGAACAGGTAAGGCTTAAAAAATAGGCACTACTCTAAAGTTACAGCTGTTTGATTTAATTAAGGGTGGCCATTTGATTTTTATCCATTGCTATGACAGAACTGATATTCAAAGATTGTCAAGAGGGTTTTTTTCCCTGCACTGTTTCCAACTATGAGTCTTACTGTGTGGCATATAAGGGGAGAAAAAGCAACATCTGGACAGTCTAAACAGGAAATTCTGCAAATACTAATAAGTGGAAAGGAAGTAAAACACAAGAGCAGGAACTCCTTAAGATTCATGACGTGATGGATAAAATCACCAGCATGACAGGATAAAGCGACACTGTCCACACATCACATCTGAACAGAGGCCCAGATGACCTGGCATCTTTTGGGATTGATTCACTCTTGCTCTGAAATGACTGGCAGAGAGCCAAAAGTTGCCAACTCAGGCCCTGTTCTTTAGGCTGACTGGTCTTACTGCCAAATAGACAGATAAAAGGCACCATTCATTTATCACATCTGCAACATCAAAGCCAGATCATACACTTTATACACCACAGTCACCCCTTCCATTCATGTCACTTGTCCTGCCCAATCTGCCTTGCCATATTCTTAACATCTCTGAATCAGACTCCCAGCTTCTCCCTGAACCTGGCCTTACTGTCTCTTATCCCATCCCTGATTCCCAAAGCAGCCACATGCCCCATCCCAGCACCTAATACACAACAATCCTCTCCACTCATCTTCTAATAGCACCTATTCTCCTCTCACCCTGCTGTCACTTCAGTGCTTCATCCCAAACACACCATAAAATGCCACCACAGCCATCCCCAGACCAGAGCATCCCTCCAAACCTTCAGCCCAGCAGCACCCACCCCATCTCTCTGCCTGTCCTGCCTTTGTAACCTCCACTCATCTCTAACCCTCCCAGCCCTCATCCAAATCTTCTGTCTAAGACACTGGGAGAGGCTGAGGGGGAACGGCGCAAACAAATCTATCTCCCAATTCCCAAACCCCTCACCCATCCTACCCATCGCACCACAACCTCCAGTCAGCTTCCAAACCAGCCACTCTTCACAGGCAATACCTCCACCCACCTCGCCATCACCCCCCTCAAAACACTCTCCACTGTCACCTCCCCAACTAGAATCTCCCATTCATTCCCAAGCCAGTGCTTACTACAACCAGCGACAGCTCAGCCCCACAGCCCCTTCTTGTCCCACAACCCACCACACCCTCAGCTCCCCTAGACTCCTCTAGCCACAACCGCCCATCCACCCCTCTGCAAACACCTCGCAACACCTGTGTCTCCCACCGCATAACCTAACACACTCCATCCCTCGGGACAAGCTGCCTCGCCTCATCCGCCACGACCTCCCCCTCCTCCGATTCACCCCCAGCAGGAACCACCGCGCCCCGTGCCCATCCTCCCCGGTTACCTTTTGAGGTACCGGGCGTCCTCGCTCTGCATGGCGGCGGTGAGGGGCAGTGAGGGGATGGGGGGGCGGCGGCCCGGCAGGGCGCGGCCCCGCGCGCGCGGTGCTCGTTACCAGGGAGAGCGCGAGCCCCGCCCCGCCCCGCCCCGCGCTCGCGCTCGCGCTCGCGCTCTGAGCACGCGCCGCCGCTCCCCCGCGCACGCGCACCGCGCTCGCCCCCCGGCCCCGCCTTTCCCTCCTCGTTAGCGCCCCCTGCAGGCGCGGGGGAGGCGCTGCCCCTGACGGGAGGGAACAGGTCCCTCCTGTTCGCTTGCGAGGGATCAGGAAAAGAAGCTGTGGGTTTTCCCTCGCCACCCCCAAACATGTACACAAAAGTTAAGTTTCTAAACTTAGGACACTGCGTTTCTGGGCGTCAATGTGATCAGCTGCGGTTCAAGCTGGCAGAGACTTGGCTGAGAATGAAAAGTGACCTGACCTTGCTACAGTAAAGGCAGGTGGGTTGGGACCCCTAGTCTTCTGTATTTATTTAATGCTTATTATTTTGATATTGATATGCATCACTACCACATCCTGACAAATTATGAAATGGTTTTTCAATTAATCAGCAAGTTGTTTTTGGTGAGAGGTACTTCAGGACACTGCAAGCAGTAGGAGCGAGGGCACCTCCTGTTCACAGAATCACAGCACAGCTGGGGCTGGAAGGGACCTCTGGAGATCATCCTGGCCAACCCCTCTGCCAAGGCACGGTCACCCAGAGCAGGTGACACAGGGATGCATCCAGGTGGGTTTGGGATGCCTCCAGAGAGGGAGAATCCCCAATCTTTCCTGGACAGCCTCCTCCATCACGCTCAGTGCAAAGAACTTCCTCATGTTGAGGTGGAGCTTCTTGTGTTTCAGTTCGTGGCTGTTGCTCCTCATCCAGTCACTGGACAGCACCAAAAACGGTCTGGAACCATCCTCTTGGCACCTGCCCTTGAAACATTTCTATGGATGGATGAGATCCCCTTTCTTCTCCAGACTAAACTGTCTCAGCTCCCACAGTCTCTCCTCATCAAGAGATGCTCCAGAGCCTGTGTGCAGTATTTAGAGGAGGATTGAAGAAGGGCTCTTGAGGTGCCCTGCCCCGTTATGGCCACCTGAGCTGGCCACTGTTCCTTAGTACCAGCTGTGGGCTAAGCCCAGCCTTAAGGCAGCCTTGGTGTTTTGGAACATAATCTTTCTTTTGGATCAGCCACTGACACACAGAGAGCACGGGGATGACGCTGCTGTAGCTCCAGACTCAGGCCAAGTGTCTGCAAATCCAAAATCACGTTGGAAAAGTTACACATTCAGCCAGAACCTGAATCCTCTGCCCCTTTATCTTGTCTCCAAGCTGCTCTAAAGAACAAGCAAGCAGCATCATATCCAAGAGGTCTCAGGAAGGTTCTTAATGGGCTGTAGTTTTCTGGAGTACTCTTTACTGCCCCGTAATGTACAACTGAAAATTCTGTCTGCCCAGAGTCACAGGGGTAGTGCAGAAATAAGTAATAGACAACAAAGCTTTTGTTTTTTTATTGTGGCAAAATATTAAGCATAAATACTTAATGTCTACTGATCCCATTAAAGACTAATCATTTTTATACTTTCATGATCTGTAACTGAGCAGAATAAAATATTTTGTGGAATCCACACAGTGCCTGTCTTTGTTTTAACAGAAAATGGAAAAAGAATGTGAAGTGCTACCTTAGTGCAATGAATTTACAAAACATTGCTAGAACATAACACTTTTGTTACTAGGCTTATTCTATTTTTGTCACAGTAATATCGTCATAAAGAAAAAAAATACAGCTACCTAATCAGAATGATAATTCTCCAATGATTTCAGCAGCTCTCCAGATAAGCATAAGCCAAACATTAAACTCTGAAGCTGTATAAATAGTCTGATATTTACTGAGTACCTGACAGTCTCCATTTATTTCACTTGGAATTTATCTTATTTATCTGGTCACATATGCCTGTGAATGGAGCCTAGTTTTAGACACCTATGGAAAATAGGCCAAAGATTACAAGATGAGAATGATACAAAAGAATGTGAGAAGTGAAAAATACGAGTAAAGAAACATTTATTCCAGTTAAGTGTGCCATGATGTTTGGGCTAAAATTGGCGGTTTGTCAGGACCTGAAGGGACAGCAGAGCCTGAAAGAGTCCAAGTGAAATAGCTCAGCTCTGTAGGAACTGAGCCACCAGCACTGCCAAGATCTGACAATTCTGTTGGTCAGTGACAACCACTTGATGCTGGGTTTAGAAAACCACATGGCATAAACACCAAACCCCATGTATTGCGTGGTAGATTCTTCTAAAATTAAATTGTAGAGCACTTGCAGCCTGAGGTTTTGTTCTAGAGCCTTGCCTTGAGCTTCTGATGTTGTTTTGCACAATTCCTTACATCCCTTTCCTTATAGTGTGATGAGGTTTATGGGATGGGACTCTGGAGATCCCTCACCTGCAGGGTAGAAGTATATTTGAGAAGGAGGAAAGAGAGAGTGGTGTTTGAGGCAGAAGGGTGATCAAGTTGCAAGCAGAAGCTGGAATGTACAAGATTTTTGTGTTTCTACTTTGTTCTTTTGTTTGGGTGATTTTGGGGTAGTTTGGGGGTTTTTTTCCCAGAACAGTTGTAAGAAATACTGATCTGGAGTCAGCTTGAAGAAGAGATTTTTTTGTAGTGAGGGAATGTAAAGGAGTGAAAGAGCGTGGGAGCTGCAGAGAAAATAAGAATAGGAAGAGAATGGGGGAGAAAGTTTCATCAGAAGAAGTTGGGAAAGAGGAGTGAAGCAGGTGGGTAAAAAGAGGAAAGACAACTGTGGAGTGTTCTCATATGGTATAAATATGTATGTGTATATGTATGTGTGTATATATATGGTAGAATAAGCACAGGTGGAGTAATTAACAACATTTTATTAAAAAAACTCCCAATTTTATATTTTTGGTCAAGCTACAGAAAGATGTTAATTAATCAGATGGACAGAATGCACTCATTAGAGCAACACCCACCACATTGCCTCATGGTAAACTTGATTTTATTTCTTCTTGTTTGTTCTCTTAGGACTGAAAAGTACTGATACTAGCAGTGATTTTTAAGTCAAAAAAGGTGTTTCCATTGTCTTCAATGAGCCTTTGGTATATGACAAGACTGCATGTTGAAAATGCATTGGAACTGGTGTCTTTTACATCACCATGAAAAAAAAAATCAACCAAAATAACCAAGGCTGTTTTTCTGCAGCAAATGGAATTGTTAAAATATAATAGACTAATCCCTTATGTCTTGTGGAGTTGAAAAGCCAAAGCAACCATGAAATTTGTAATCTATCCATTGAAGATTGCATCTTGCTCTCAGGAAAAAAAGAATTCAGTGGTTTTGGAGGGAAAAAATGTGATTATGGGGCATTTACCTAGGCCTCGTAAAATGAACTGTGCATAAAACTCCTTAAAACTCTTTATTAGCTAAAAGAAAGTGGAGCACTCTGAAAGGATAACTTCTAGGGGAACATGTGAGGTGCAGCTCAGTGGGGGATGCAGATGATGTTGTTCTGATGTGCTGTCACACAGTAAGGGATTGAGGAATGGAGGTAATAAACCCTGGGCTTAAAAGTTAATACTGGGAGGAGGAAGTGAGACAAGGCAAAGCAAAATCTGATACGCCAAGGGAAAGTCTGGCTTAACTCTTCTGGATGGAATTAATCTTGGAGCACAGATCAAGGTGATTCTTGGATGCCTTTTTGATCAGCAGGGACAAGGACATCTGTGCAAGAGAAGGGCCTTTTCAGTGTGACACTTGATTGTGTTGGCAAATCCTGGGTGCTTTTGTTACCCTTGAACATGAGAACTTCACAAAAATGAAAAGAAGATTGATTTGTATTTTATAATATATTTAATCAAAACCTGAGCTAAGTTAATGCATCAATTTGCAACTCATTCAAACTAGGGAAGAAAATTACCTGTAGGTTTCCATTGTTTCAGATGTTAAAAGGAAACATCTAAAGATGTTAAAAGGAAACATCTAAAGATGTGAAAAGCAGCAGATTGAGTTCACTGTAGAGCAGAGTGTGCTGTTTTCTCCTTTGACCTATGGAAATCAGAATTGCCGCCTCCCATGGGATTGATCTTCTTTGATGGCCTTGTAGCTCCTTCTGGAGCTGAGGTTGTGGTAAAGTCACCATGTACATGGACTTTCAGTGCCTGACTTGAGACGGGGCCTTTAAGAGGGAATTTTGCTGGGAGGAACACAGCACGTTGTATATTGTCATAGAATCTTAGAATCATGTAGGTTGGACAGGCTTTTAAGATCGAGCCCAAGAATAAAACCTAGCACTGCCAAATCCACCACTAAAGCACATCCCAAAGTGTTACACCTGCCTGCCCAGTGTGTCCTGGATATGGATGCTCAGTATTTGTGGTGCACTAGGATTTGCATTTTCCATTTCTCCTCATTTTCTGGCAAACAGCCCTAAAAGATTAAACATAGACGTGTCCATAGAAGAAGGAACAGATGGCCTCTCTCTGTTCGTGTCATCTCATGACCCCTAATGACAATGAGGGGGATTTCTCATGCAAAATCCTGGTTCTGCTGAAATCAATGAGAGTTTACCACTGACCCCAGTGGGGACAGAATTTCACCTCTTAATGTTTATTAGATGCAGCAGGCAGAAAGCAGACTCATAGCTATAAAGGCTGTGACATTTTATGGTTCTGACTCTGCAACCACTCAAGCACGTGCTTAATTTTGCCACAGTAATAAAGTTAAGCACTAGCTAAAATGTTTTCAAGGAGGGGTCTCTTTTACACTTGAACAAGTCTATATTTCATAATAAATCAGGAATTCCTCCCTTTCAAAAGAAAAGGATTTTGCATGTGATCATCAAATTGTTTCTACTTTGCACAACAGTAATTGCCTTTTTTTCAGTTTTTGTCCAAAAAAGGCAAAGGGAGAGCAAGGAATGAGTACTTCAGCTGAACTGGTATTGCCCTGGTGACATTTGACTTAACTAATTTCAAATGGATTCAAGAGGGAAATTCAGTTTTTCAATATTAATTCTAAATATTTCAGACACTGGCTATTTCCTTTAAAAAGGTAAGATTTTGCACAACACTTTACAGCCAAAATATTTTTGTTAAGTTTTTAAACTATCGTGGACAACACCAGCATTGTTCTTCATATCAGGAAAAACTCTTCTACTTTTACAGATAGCAATATTTTTGTATTTGTTTCCCCCTAATTTTAGCCAAGGCACAGAAGGAGTGTAGCAGAGTGGGCATACAAGGAGAGACATTCAAGCTAGATGAATTCAGACCTGAAATAAAGTGTGTAAAATTTTAGGGGGATAGCACTTAACACATGGAATGATTTACCTTAGGATTTATGAGTTGATGCTTCCCCATTATTACCAGTCTTTATATCAGTTTAAGAAAGAGAATGTGGGTGAGTGTAGAGTAAATCCTTTCCCAGGGTCTGTCCTGATGCTAATTTGTTTTATTTGCATTGTGGAAGGAATCAAGCAGAGGCTGAACTTGAGTTTGATTTAGTGCACTTTCCCTTTGCCCTGCTTGGTGATGGAAAAGCAGCAGAGCATTTGGGCACCTGGAAGAGGCTATCAGAGGAGAATGGTGATGTTGTGGGGTAGCAACAAAAGATCTGAGAGGTGGAAGGGAACATGGGGTGAAGAATATTCCCTCACCCTCCCAACTGTGCTTTCCAGGAGCCTGGAAAGCACTGGGGGAAGGAAAAAACGGGGACTGGTCTGGCTGGCCCATGAGTAAGAAAATACGAGAGCCCAAGAATTCAGCTCTGGAAATTACTGGTTCTCAGGAGCTTCTGGGTTACAATAATGGAGGTTTTACAGTGCTGTTGAGCTGTGTGTTGAAAAAACAATCCTTCAGCTTTCAACTAATTTAATTACCATCTGTAAGCTGTTTAAGCCATTCCCCTTATTTCACTTTCCCCATTTAATTTTGCTCTGTGTGCTTTTTCTTCATTCCACCTCCCACATGTTCTTCTGTGCAGGCACAGAGAAGCACAGAAGTGTGTAACTGAGGATTTTCTATGGAGCTGGAAAGCACAACTGTCACTGATGCTCTTTGTGGGCAGAACAGGGTAATGCTAATCACTGTAACCCATCCACAAACTGCTGGCATTTTGCTGTAGGAACCCATGGCCTGTTCCTCACACCAGCGTATTTTATATAGACACAGAAAGAGTGAAATACATTTTTTAAAAAGTGCTTTGTGCTACAAAACTCCAACATTGGCATTTGTGTAGAAGTCTGAGTTTTATTTTGCACAAAACTCAATTTGCTACTGGATTTCAGATTTCAGAGTTAACATATTAAAGTTGTCCTTAGCTCACCCAGCTGAGCATCTCATGTGTTTCATGAGATTCCCCCAGAACCCAGGGGCATATCAGTTGTCAAGGCATAGTGAGGTGAGTTAATTAGTAGCATTCCAACATATCCTGGGCTTTTTTGGCTAGTAGTAAAGACTCCCAGAAGAAGGAAAGCACTGTAATTGTGCCAGATCCATCTTGTGTTTCCTCTAGTTTTGCTCTAGATTTTTTTTTCATACATATTGTCTCAGTGCCAGTGCTCATGGTCTCTGAAATTAAAAGCATTTCTCATAAAAGGGATTATGAGATTAAAAATACTGCTCGTAAAGAACACATTGATCCTCACTGGGAGGATGACAGACATAAAAACATCAAATTACTGATGTCACTAAATAAAACTAATTTAGGAGATAACAGTACATTTTTAAACAAATGGTGGGGATATATTAGATTTACAAACTGCAAGAACTTTCCTTCCCAGTGTGCTCATTCTTCATTTATCATTTTATAAGAAAACCCCTTAAACTAAAAGTTAGTCTCATACAAATGTCACTTGCTAGCTTTCTTGCTAATCCAGAGGAAATATTATCCTAGTGGTCCCTGAGGTCCAATGTCTAGGTGTTGGATACATGATAAACTTACTTGAAGCTTTCTCAGTGAGATATAGTCCTCTGGAGACAGCTGTGGATTTAATTTTTCAAGCTTTAGTACAACCTAACCTCTTAAAAATAAGATTTAAGTTTCCCTTGTCAGGTCAGTTAAGAGTTTCTTCTTTTATTTTACCTTTTTTTTTTTTTTTTTTTTTTATTTATTTCCCTCCTCTGCTACTTGCCCAGACTGTTAATCCCCAGTCTCTGGAGGAAACATTTAACCATCTCAAACCTTTCACGTCTTGATCATTTTTTGGTTCCGAAGGACAACACACATACCTTTGGCTTTTGAATTGTTCTAGTCTGAGTTTATCTAGAAAGTATCAATACAAAGCAACAATTTCCAGTCTTGAGTATGTAGGTTTCTGTGTCAGTTTTGAACACAGGTGGGTTTTGCAAATTTTGAGCCATTCCTCTGTAAGAGCAGTATTTCACACAAAGAGGTGTGTTTTTCTCTGCAATCCATCTTCCTGTGTGTTTATGTTGTCCAGGAGTTGCGTTTAATCTAGTTTTCTTGCCCCTTGATATTTATCACTTAGTGTTTCAGAAACAGTAAATGTAATGTTTCAAGGCATACACAGAATTTAACTGGTGAGTTCCTGGTGTTGAGAAACTCCACACAACTCAGAAACAAGTTAAGGATGAAGGCTGAGCAAGCCAGCAATGTCACAGACACTGAAATGTATCTGAAATGCAAGGGATTACTCCTGATACTTTTAGATACTTCTGATACTTTTTGATCCACAAAAAGTGCTGCTTACAGCTCCTGAGTCCCCTCATCTCCCTTCTGTGCACGCACACACTCTCTCTTCTGCCAGACTGTTCCTTCTCAGGAGCTAAAGGTGCCAGAGGTCTTTCAAGGTCACTTGTCATATTTGTTCTCTACAGTCAACTTTTCTTTTTCCCTTTCAGCTCATTTTGCTTCAACTTCCTGAGGAAATTAGTTTTTATCTTGCCTTACCTATCCATACATTCATCAGCTTTCTTCTCCCTCCCTCTTAATAATCTCGTGACATGTTGGCCAAGTGCAGTCACCACTGAAAGATGTGCATGGAGTCTGCAAGTTAATTAAGTTTCTAGAGGTTTGTGTGCTCTGGCTGCCAGGTAGATGAGGGACAGACCTGTGCTGAGGACTGTGCTGAGGGAGAGTTAAGCAGAGTTCAGCTCTTTGGCAGCAGTGAGGGGTCAGTCCCTGTGTGCACACTCTCCAGACAGACAGCACAGAGGAGCTGCTGGCCAAGCTGTCCCAGAGCAGCTCCAGACTGGCTGCAGCACAGGCAGTTTCTTGTCCAGGGTGGATCTTTCCCAACAGATGGGAAGTGAGAGGAGCTATGGGGCTTTTTTCAGATGGAAGCAGAATGACACACATCTAAAAGAAGCTCTCATGTTGCTCTGTGGCTCACAGGACAATATATTTTCCAGTTTAATTCTTACAGTTCTGACTGAAACAATGTTCACCACCCCTGCTGTGAAATGCGCTGCTATATCAGATCAGGGAAACACAGTCTGATGTTTGCCATCTGAGCCAACAGCAGGGAGGGATCCACAGAGCTGCTTATCTGAAAGTCGGGATTTTTATATCTCTGCCTCTGCAAAAAGAGATGCAGATTGAGAAGGCTAAATGGCCTCTCTTGTCCATGGTCTGCACACAGCACTTCTTTCCACAGATCTGTTGTTACCATTGCACTCTCTCGTTTCTCAGGGTGGAGTTTCTCTTTTGTCAGGATGTTCACACTCCACACAAAGGCTGTCACATCACCAGCATGTGCCCTGGTTTTCCCACACTGGGGCAGGGCTTCATGCCTGGGCCTTCTAAGAGTTCAGGAAAGTACCTGGTCTGGCTCTGTGCAGGAGCAGCGTGGAAGTGCTAAGAGCTAGCCAAAGCACATTTCCTACCAAATGGACTTAGGCTGTTCCCTAAAGCTGCTGCCAGTGGCTGTCAGACACAGGATAAGTGGGCAGTAGCTCTGTGGTCTGAGCAGTGGGTCAGTCTCATGCCCTAGGTAGGAAGGATCCAGCTGAGAGGAAGTGGAAAGGCATGTTTTTTCTGGCCTTGTTGTGTGCAGAAGGAGCTTTGATGGTATGGGTGGCCACCTTTCTTTTGCTTTGGAATTGAAAATAAATCCTTGAGAGACTTTTCACCAAAGCATTTCTGGCAGGTGCATGCCAGAGCAGAAAGACATTAAGGCTAACTCATCTATCTCCCACGTGCCCAGTTCCCCCTGAGGGGTTTCTGCATTGCTTTTTGCACTGTTTCATGAATGTGCAATATCCTCTTTATCCCTGCTCACCAAACCACTCTCCTCTCTGATCACTCCCTAAAACTTACTTCTTATGTGCAGTCTTCAATGGCCAAGCCAGGCAGTTTGCAGAGTCCCTTCCTCCTTGGTTAGAGAATGCCTGCATTCTTAAATAGATCTGTGGGGGCATAGGAGCTGTGCACACTCACATGCACAAGGCTACAGCAAACTTGATCCTGCATTTTCCAAGCCCCACAAGCCTCCCCACTCAGCCAGGAGGAGATTTTTATTAGCTTTCACCTTGAAAAGGAGCTTTACCCTGTGCTTGAGCCAACAGAGGGCAATAGACTCAAAATTCAATACTGAAAAGAAATGCTTTTAAAAGATGGCTCTGAGCAGCCCCAGCCCTTACCGTATCTGGAGTCACATATCACAGTGAAAGGCAGCATTCCACACTGGACCTAAAACCTTCTCAGGCTCCATCAATTAAACCACCACATCTGGGGTGGAAGAGACTCAGCAAGGAACTCTCACTAGGGTTCAATGAGAACCAGATGTTGTGGGCACTGCTGTCATGCTTCTTATCAAGAACAACAGAACAGCCCCTGCTGCAGTTCCATCAGGAACCCTGCCCTTCCTTGCCTTCATCCTCAGCACTGCTGAGTGTCCCTAACCAGAACCAAGTAAAATCCTCACGACCAAAGCATTCTGGAGTCCTCCCCAAATATTGCTATTTGTGTTAGCATACTGTTTGTGGATCTCCAAATCAGGGTCCTGCTGGGACTCTCACTGTGCTTGGGACACAATCTTCAAGCTGCCTCTCCTACTCAAGAGTGGCTTCACCCACTCCCTTTATAATGTAATTTAATATTGGCACCAGGGCTAGAAGGATTAGAGGGAAAGCAGTGTGTGTTCCCTCCATAGGGTTAGACCTCTGGCCAATTTCAGTTACATTCATTTTAATATATTTACCCATAGGGCTCAGATGCCGTGTTTTGTTGCTTTAGATGGAATTCCAGATTGCTAAATTCCAATTGTATAAACGATAACAGATTGCTGCTGTGACTGCACCCATGAAAGCGCATGGGAATTGTGCAGGATATGCCCTGAAGGCTGTGAGTCATCCTGACCTACAAGCAGTGAACTCTGCTTTGGAAATGTGCTTCAAAGCAAGGGTTTCTCCTGAGACATCAGAAGTCCTATCCTCCCAAGGCTGGGTCTTTGCCCAAGGACTTGCTTTGCTCTGCATTTCCTTGACACAGAGTGATTTTGCAAGACTGACCAGTCTGCTGGAGACATTATTCTTGTTTGCACTTGTAAATGATAGACTGAAACCAAATCTACCTGAATCTGATTACAAATAAACAAATAAAAAATTAGAAGGGATATAGCCCTGCAAACAACCAAAGCATTTTGTTTGGCCCGACACAGAATTTTTTTTGTGTGTGAGAAAAGGGCAGTATTTCAGTTTCTCATCAAACCAAAGTACTTTTTTTTTTTTTTTTTTTTTTTTTTGTCCATTCCACAGTCAACTGAAAACCAAAATTTTTCCACAGTAATAATTTTGAAAACTGCTAAGTCTGATTGGACCCATGAGTGGCGTTCAGGATTGTGACTGAGAGTTCTGGACCTCAGCAAGTCAGACAGTTTGTGGATCCACTGTCATATTGCCCTTTTGCAGCCTGACAGGCAGACAGGGCCGTTCACTGCTGCTCTGAATGAGCCATTGGAGCTGCAGCCAGAGCAATCCAGGCAGCAAGCTGTTGTAAAGGTTACCAGCTGCCATCCAACCTTGCAGCTGTTCTTCACTGCCCTCAGAACTGCACGTGTGCCCTTTGCCCATGCCCCTTCTGTCAACATCATCCTGTGGTTCTCAGGAACTCCTAAAAACCTGTTGTTAAAGGATGAAACAAAAATTACTTGCTTTAACCACATCTATTCCTGACAGCATATGCCAAGCATAAGTGTGAGGGAGAAGAATGACTACAGAGGCCTTTCTAAGATGAAGGGAAATCTTACAGCAGTCCTGATGGCTTCTCTGTGTGGAAATTAGATTGCACGCCAGGTGTTTTGTAAGCAGAACACACTCATTTAAAGGCAACATTGACCCTTTGTGATCTATGTGATACGTGGAGCTTGTGCATGTTTTAATTTTTCTCTTCTGTGCAGCTGATGTGTTTCAGAAGTAGCGTGTACAGCTCAAATCTGCAGGGACAGGTGGTTACCTACTAATACAAGAGCAAGTCCAACTCCTGAAGCTCCTTAAATATCCTGAAGCTCCAGCAAGCAGATTTGCCTTGGATCTTGCAGCAACTCATCATAAGCCATCTGATAGCTTATTTTTAATGGGCTACTTAGGCAGAGATGAGCTGCAGGTGTTTTAACAAGAAGCTGCTCTAGCTGATCCCTCATTTTAATTTCTGCTAAACCTCTTGTCGCAGAACTGCCTGATCTCACGGGAAGGAAGAGGAAGTCACACAGTGCAACTATTTGCTTACCCACATAAATACAAGCACATTCTTATTTTAGACCAAAAGCTGTTCAAGCCAATGACTGTCAGGCATTATGGATGTGTAGACAGTTTAGTTTAGTTTAGTTTAGTTTAGTTTAGTTTAGTTTAGTTTAGTTTAGTTTAGTTTAATTCAGTTTAGTTTAGTTTACTCCACTTTATCCATAGCTCTGGATTCTCCAGGGTCCCTACCACCAAGAAAAAGGCTGGGTAGCTGGCTTCAACTTCAGAAAGAGTCAAATGGCCATTTGGGAAAGGAAACTAAGGCTGAGATGTGGGTTTGCTCACATTGCAGCAGTCACACAACAGGTAGTATTGGTGTCACCATGCCCATACTCAAACCCCACACTTCTTGTTAATGTAGAGGTGGGATGTGTAATAGTGCTTGAATTGTTTACAGCTTCTGGGTACACTGATAACCACTCCTGTTCAGCATGTGAGTTTAGGAGACAGCATGAACCAATTGTGAGGTGTTCTTAGCAGAAAATATTAATATGCTGCTGTTGACAAATAGAAAATGAAGCATCCACTTTGTGGCAACAAACAAACAAACAAAAAAAACAAACAAAAAAACCCCCAACCCTGCTATTTGTGTGCTCTTTATCATGCAGTTCTGGGCACAAATCTGTTTGATCTAAGCTTTGACAACAGTAGGAAGTGCTTTGAAATTGCTTTCAAAGGTTCAGTGCTCTTGAGATTCACTTGCTTAGCCGCACTAAGGTCTGAAGACCAAGGGTATGTCCACAGCAACTCATAGATTACAGAGCTGCAACAGGGATTTGATCACATGCAGGTAAAATAACAAAAGTTCTGTTTATGCAGCCTTCTGGAGATTTTCACTCTTTTTGTGTAGGGCAGGATTACTGTGAGTCAAACCCACCCCTAATTTATCTAAAAGAGTTATAACCAACATTCACCCTGAAAAACGAACCCTGGTTTTTTTCAGAACTGTTTTTTCTGACATATTTGTATTGGGTGAGAACCATACCATGGAAAGACAAGTGTGGGTGTCCCTGTGCCCCACAATTCTTACGGGGTTTATGGTAAGAGGAAATCTCACCTTGCTGAGTGAAACCAGGATTACCTTTGGCTCTTGTGGCACCCCTGGAGCACAGCTTTCTGACAGGATGAAGCAGGGAGATCTGCATTATGGATATGGCCACTGCCATCCTAGGTGGCAGTTCCAGCCCCACACTGTAGCACTTGACAAATTCCCACATGTCAGCTGTGAGCTGGACTAGGGAATTAATCCCGTTTAAAAGAAAATTAAGTATATTTTTCCAAATAAGATTTATTTTCCTTGGTGAAGGCTGGGTCACCTTTGTGCTGTTCTTAAAAACTTGATCAGATATTTGTCAGGAGGCTGCAGTGCTGCTGGGGATGTAGGGCAGCCCATTAGTATTGGGAATATCCAATTTCCTGACTGTGTTTCTGCAGTGCAGCATACTGACACTGCAGAACCTGGAACAAACAGCTTGAAAAGGGGAAACCATTGCTTGCTAGAATTACAGTTTATTAGTTTATTAGGACTCACAGTTTGTGCAGAAGCACATCCATGTTTTGTCTTCTGGCCTTCCTCTTGAGTGCCCTGCACTGAAGAACTATTAGTGAGGGAGAGACAGAGAAACAAAATCACCCTGCAAGAAAGAAGAGGGAGATTCTGGATAATATCTGAGTTCCTTTGAAGTGAAAGCTGAATAGATTAGGAAAAGTACAATTGAATTAAAGCCACTCCTTTTGGAGTAGATATACTTTTACCCTGGCTGAACCATTTCCTGGTGGATTTTTTTACCCCCCGCTTTCCAGCACCTGCTTGTTTCAGAGGGCAACACTCCAGGGTTAACTGCGAGCCAGTGCCAAGAGCCAGCACTTCTCACTCCCCCCTCGCCCGCCTCCGCCCCCTGCCACACACCCTGATATAGAATGACAGCACATTGCCACAATTTAAATGACACTGCTTCTGCCCCCTCGGAAGGACAGGTCCTCCAGAGAACACCAGCCACAGCAGCTGCCCACCCTCCCAAAAAAATCTTCATGGCCTATAAAGCAGCACATTTGGCCTTTAAGTCGCGCTGGCACAAGACGGACGAAGAACTCTGTCGGCACAGCATGTCCTTTGTCTTGCACAAGGCCATCCAAAACGACTTCTTCAAGTGTTACCTTTATCTGCTGGAAAAGCTTCCCCTGGGTGAGTAGCTGTGGGCAGGAGTGTCCGTGTGTGCTCTGGAAAGATGGATCATGTCAGATGGCGCGGGGCAAGCACGATACTGACAGTGAGGAGGAGGAGCAGTTTTGAGAAACCCAGCTCAAGAGACTGCAGTGCTCGCTAAAGAGTTTGGAACTGTGTCTCCCAACTCCCTCTAATCCAGTAGTCTGTTGTTTCACCTAAATACTCCACAGGTTCTTAGAGGAGGGCAAGGAAAGACTTGCAAGAGTGAATGAGAAGTTTGGTTTCTGCCTGACCATTCCTATTTTTGCCATCATTTTAGTAAAACCATGCTTTGACCTGTTTGGAGCTTGGAAGGACAAATGTAAAACTAGCAGAGCTGGCAGGTGGTTCTTTCTTTTGCCTGATACCTGTTTTGTTGTCGTTCTGGGTGTCCTTAGCTGTGGTGTTTGTATTGTTTTGGACAACTGCTTGAATGGAAGTGATTTATATATTTTTTTAAAGAGTCTTTGTTACGCAGATCTCTGCAGCAGATTGTCTAACCTGCTGTTTGCTCCCTGGGAGGAAAATGCTTCCAAAAAATTGTTTATAGACAAATTTCAATGACAGCCTCTGGTACAGAATGCCAAGAGGGTTTGGTGGTTTTTTTGTTTTGTTTTGTTTTGTTTTTAATGTAGAAAATGAATGTTTATTTCTTATGAAAATTTGACACTGAATAAGAAACGAAATTTCCCTGTGAGAATAAAGCTAAAAAGTAGATTTGACTTGAGTCTGTATTACAGAAGCATGTCCTGTTTTAAGTAGAATTATCCAGCCCACACTCAATGTCAGAACTGTAGGAATTTTAAGATGGGAAGGATGAGCCTGTGCAGTCTGTTTAACTGAATTCTTGGGGGTTCCTTTCTAATTGAATGATCCATTTAGGCAAAACAAATATCTTACCTGTTTGTGTGAACTGTACAGAAGCCAGTGATAACTCTGCTCAAGAGGGTAGAATTCATTTATCCTGTGAAGGGAAAAACATTTCCATGTTATCTTAGTATTTATAATGTGGCTTTTTAAATGCAGCAATATCTGCAGCTATTTAAAATGAAACACGGAAGATAAATACTCCTATCCCTAGTGGTAGGTAGCTGTGAACAATGGAAAGGAAGGAAAGATGGAAAGGAAGGGAAATCAATTACACGTTGATGGAATCTCATGGAGTCGATGAAAATATTATTCTTTCATTTGTTTTGAAAACAAACACAACTTACTAGAAACTGAGCAGGATTTCCTACAGTGTTAACTGTTAGTGTAAGTACCACTACTTCATTTTAAGGTTAGAAGGTACCATTATGAGCATCTAACTTAAAATTGAGTGTAAAAATTCTGGCATAGGGCTTGTTACTTGTCTGGGTCACAGTATGTATTTATGAACACAGAAATACCTTGGTTTAGGTGTCTCAAATGGCTGAGAACCCATCAGTAACCATTCAGCTGTTTCCAGGCCTAATTGCTTCACTCAAAACTATACTTATTTCTTGTTTGAATTTTATTTGCATTTCCATTCCTGGCCAACAGGCTTTGAAAAATGTTCCTATCAGGCCAAAGGTCCCCTCTGCCAGGCTTTTCATGACCTGACTCATTGAAACCTAACTAATGATCTTACAAGTCTATTGCCAGCTTATCCAAATTACTTTGACTCCATGGAAGCTGGACTGTGAGCCCAGTGAATATGCAGCATGTCTCCTACTCCATGGTTATTGTCATGAAGTAAAAGTGGGCACGAGGGCAGGTGGAGTAGCTCATGTGCCGTGAATCTGGGGACCTTCACATCCTGCTGTGATGTCAGGGTCTGGATAGGGGGACAGTCAGGCGGGTAAAAAATGTTTGGGTGATTGGCTCAGAGAGTTGTGGCCAAATCTTGAGCTCTGCAGTCCTATGAGGGTCTGTCCTGGGACTTCTCCTGTTGGGAACCATGGGATGGTTCAGGCTTGAAGGGGCCGTAAAGTTCATCTGGTTTCAACTCCCCTGCCATCTTTATCAGTAACCTGGAGGAGTGAAGGATTGTTTTTTCATCACATTCAGAGATTGCAGCCAAGTGTCAGGACTTGCCCACTGCCATCCAGAGGCACCTAAATAGGCTGGAGGAAAGAGACAGTAACAACCTAGTGCCATTCAAATCCACTGAAATTCCAACCCAAACACCAAGTTGTGTACCTGGATGGGAAAAGTCCTGGGTAGCAGCACCACGGTCTGGTCAGTGTCTGGTCTTCAGTGTGGTGAGGGAACAGGAGCACGTGCCCTGTGAAGGCAGACAAAGGGAATGGGGCATGTTCAGCCAGAAGAGAGGCCAAGCTACCTACAGGAAGGTTATGAATATGATGGAGCTAAGATCTGCACAGTTGTGTGCGGCATGAGAACAAGGATTTGGTGGCAATAAATCAAAAGTAATCCAGACTGGCTATAAGGAAAAAATCTTTTTATGTGAGCCAGTCACGCATTGGAAGAGGTTGCTCAGGGAAGCTGTACAATTCTCCATCACTGGAGCCTTTCTAAACCTAGCTGTCTAAACCTTGATGAAACTCATCTGACATCATGTCTGTCCCTGCTTTGAGCAGCAGTTTGGAGCAGAGACTTTCTCAGGTCTCTTTCAACTTGGACTACCCTGTGATCCAGTGCTCTCTGATGGAGAGGAGAGAATGTGGCAGGCCTGAACATCTTGCATAATGCCAGTTTCCAGCTCAGTTCAGAGTGGGCCTGAGCAGAAATGAGCTGAACTTCTCAAGCTTTAAGACTAGAGCCAGATATCTCTGTGTAAACAGCGTCAAAGGGCTAGAGCAACACTGTGACCAAGCAGGGACGTTAAGCATATGCTTGACCCGACTTTACGAATAGTAACACCAGGACCAAGCCTCACACTGAATCCTGCCGTGCTGCCCAGGGTCAGCAGGGTCCAAAGCTTCCTTCAAACTCTGCTAACTCCACTGCTGGGTTCAGTGGTGGAGCTCTTCTAGGCGTGTTTACTTAGGAGCTGAGCATATCTGGTATCACAGCCTGTTAAAAGAAACATGTCACTTTTACAGACCAGGCTAACATTTATAAATAAAAGACATGAGTAACTTCAGGCCCTGATCCAACAATGTACTTAAATGTGTGTGAGAGCCCTTAAGCCTCGTGGACTTTATTGGAGCTACTCAGATGCTGGAAATTATGCACATGTTTACACGGGCTGTGGGACTCGGTGCCAGTGGGCTGAGAACTGCAGTGGAAAACTGAGAAGATCCATCCCTGGAGAAGAATATTCCTGTGTGTGAGGCACGTGGCTGTGAGTAAAATCTGCTCTGGGGGTGGGATGATATTCATCCTCTATAAAACAGAATTTACATGGCACTCAGACCACAGTAGAGAGGTAGATTCTACCATGCACACAGATAACTGTTTTTCAACTGATGCACAAAGCAGATGTTGCATTTAAAAGGGAGCACTCAGCCAAACTGGAATTAGTTCAGTATCTTGCAGAAAGCAATTGGAGCCACAAAATAATGTTCACAAATAAAAACTTCAAAAAAATTACTTGCAACATTTACTTCTGCCAGGGAGATTTAGTTGAGGAAACCCTGAAGTCAAGAACTGTAAGTCAGCATACTGCAGCTTGGGATTGCACTGGGTCTTACCTATTAAGTGGTCCATTTCTTCAGAGATTTAGACCAGATACCCTGGAAAACAACATTTTTAACTGATCCATAAGAAAATATGAGAGATAATGTTTTGAACTTTGCAGGGCAAAATGCTCAGGTGGATAGTGTCTGTCTAGTCCACACTGGTTGGCATTCAGTAGATCACCACTCTGCATCCAGACTGTGTTTGCAGTGACTGAAAATTATTGATATCTCATGACTGGAGTGACCTTTAGGGAGCCAGTTTGTGCCCTCAGCCTGCTTGAGCTGTGGGTTTGCTTCGACCATCTCCGCTTGGGGACTTGCCAGCAGACTCAGCTGAGGGACAAGTGTGCCGTGAAAACATTTCTTCTTTACTGGAAACACATTTCTGACTTTAAATCTTACAAGTTACCTGCCTTAACACTGAAAACCTCATATGTTAGACAGCTGCCTGCCCTGTGATGTCTGAGGAAGTTGCAGCCTGCATCGTTCTATCCTGCTCGTGCCCTACTTTATGAAATTCATTGAAGGCAGGCTGTGTACCCATCGCAGGCCTCACAAGTATTTCATTTCCTGATGCATGAGGCAGTCCCACACGGGTCATGGAAAGGGAGATGCCTCTGGCTAGGCAGGTCCTGTGATGAGGGGGAGTCACGGCTGCAACACTGACAGCCACCAAGGACATGTGGCGCTTCCCTTTTGGGGTAGATTCCTGCAAGCTGGCAAACCTCCTCCTCCCCCCTGTGGTGCTGCTGCTGGAGCCTGCATGCCAGGCACAGCTGGGAGGCAGAGCAGAGGTGAGGCTGATTGGCTGTGTCTGGAAAACTGGGTTGTGCTTTGGGAAAGTTGGCAGTGCTGCAAATTCCTGAGTGGGAGGAGCAACACTGAGGGAGCAAGAGGTGGAAATCACCTCTATAGATTTCACACTGTTCAAGTGAGACTGTGAGAAAACAGGAGAAAACTTTGGGTACAGTGCCCCTCTTTGCATTGGCCCATGTCCTTGTATGTCCTGGGGTGGGAGACTTGCACAAAAACATCTTTGCACAGTTTAATAAATAGAGAAGCCCCTGTGGATGCTTACCCAAAGCTGGTTTCAGATGCCAGCACGTAGGGCAGGGCTCTGGGGCCCCATATGCCTGGGAAGAGCTGCAGTCAGCTGGTGTGTGCATGCAAGTCCTGGCAGGAATTCTGCAAGCCTGATATTGGTTCTGAGTGAGAAATGTGAGAGCACACACTCCGGAGCTGATATCCTGAACACCATATCGTCCCCATGTGTTGCCGCAGGTCAGGCTCGTATTTTGAGTAGAAGGACTCTGAATATTTGTTGTTCATGCTGTCCTGGTGTGCAGACAGCCTGTAAATGCCTTTCCTTTCAATCTAGCAAAATGGAATAAATCACTGTCCCTTGAGAGGTCCATGAAACAACTCCTGGAATCATCACTGGGTTCCTATATTGAAGGTCTCACAAAGCCAACATACAGGGATTCAGTTCTGTTCAGCAGAAAGGCTGACCTCTGAAACAGAGCAAAAGGAGACACAGAGAAGACAAGATGGTGCCACTTCTGGATAAGGACAGAGATCCCTTACGGGAAAAAATTCCAGCCACTGATGGAGTCTTTTTCCCAGGCTCTGGGAGCCACCCTGGCCAAGTTGTGCTGGGGATTGGCTGCTGCCCCCTTCGTATTAATTTCTTCAGCTAAATGGTTTCTTCTGAGTATGTGAATATAATCAGTGGAGTGTGTAAAACTCCCAGGTTTGACCCTTGCTGGGCTCAGTGCTTCTTGTGGTATAAATTTCTCAGGCATAACATAAATGTGTAATGGATTAAAGCTTTAATAGTATCCGTTCAGCAGTTGACTTAAGCAGGTGATGACAAGAGGGGCTGGTAATGCTGCTTTTGTTGGATGAGGGATATGCTGGGCATGCTGCTTATATGTAACCCAATAGCACTATTCTGTTCTGAGTGGTCCTTGGTGGTAATAATTCCCTAGCCTACTTCCTTTGTCCCCCCCTCATTTGCCTCCAAAATGTCACTCTCCTGCTGAGGATGGGCAGGCACACACTTATCATTCCCCGCTGAGCTTGCTTGCCCTCAATTAAATACATTCCAGGCTTATATTCAGGGCCTCTGGCCTTACTCTTCTCCTCTGTGTGGAGGGCATAATTCCTGTTCCCTGGCCTGCACAAGCCTATTCAGCCCCATCCCAGCAGCTGCTGGCAGGGCTCCCATGGAAGTTTGAGGATGCAGGGACAAAGAACTGCTCCTTGGTCCTTCTGTGCAGCTGGCAGGGAGCTCCCCCTCTCTCTCTTCTCATGAACTCAGAAGGTGTTTGCTGCTGGATCATTTCCAGTTCCCTGAGCACGCTGGGAAGCTGCAACAGAGCTGGTCTCACACTGCAAGGTGGTGCTTGCAAAGGCTTGTTCCCAGTGTGACTGTCCCTCCTCCTTGCTTGGCTTTCCCTGTCAGGCTTGGAGGCATTGTTTTGGTGGAGGGTCTGTCACACACACAAGAGAATGCCTGGGCATGTGTTGTGTGCACACATGAGACCCACAGAGGTGATGATTCACCTCTAAAAATTCATAGCCTGCCTCAATCCAAACTTTTGAGCTTTGAATCCATACTTTTGATATGCTGGTGCACATGGATTACAGAAAAACCCAGGATGTGGAGGACAGACCTCAGTTTTTAAAGAACAGGGCAAAATAGCCCTTTATCCAGCAAAACTCACAGGTTTTAATAAAACAGTTTCAAAATATTGATTGCTGTATGTTACCAGCCATGTAGCCAAGCAATGAAAAGAAACATCCAAGGCTCTGGCACACCGGAACCTTTCAGTTTATCACCCACTGATTACCTTGCACCTTGACCTGTGACAGATGAAAATTTAGGACTGTCTCTTCTAAATTGTGTCCCCTCTGTGTACTCATTTAGGCCTGAGACTACCATCTGCTCCTTGGTTCAGCTTACTTGCACTGCCACAGGCCATACAGTATCACTAAAAATAAACCAGAGCAAGTGCCTCATTCATCCACTCTCTTCCTGGTGCACTCTGCGTGCAGCTGTCAATAACTGGAAAGCATATCTGCAAATCTGCTCAACAGTTAGGTCAGTGATAGCAGAAACGATGACCCTGCATAGTAGTAAATGCTGCCCACAGCTTTTCCTGGAAAAATCAGACCACTTGATGTCCTTGGTGTGTGTGTTCACTTCAAACCTGAAGTGATTTTTCACTAACATGAAAACATAGTGTGATGATTGAAATGACTTCTGAACCTGGAAAGCACCGAATGTGCATGAGGAGGGCTGGATCCCTTCAAGGTCTTCTAGGATTCAATCCAACACCTTTCATTCCACCATTGCTTTAGAAACAGATTTGGTGTTTTGAAGGCTCAACTTAAATTTACAGGTCTCGTGCCTCCAGAGCAATTAACTAAGCCAGAAAGATCTGCCACAAACAATAAAATGGTGACTTATCTGCTTGCAGTGAAACTTTACGCTCTGACAAGTCAAGTCATCAACGGGGAGATGCAGTTCTACGCCAGGGCCAAGCACTTCTACCGGGAGGTGCCTGCCACAGAAGAAGGAATGATGGGAGACTACATCGAGCTCTCCAACACTGACGTTGAATCCTCCCGGGAATTTCTCAGGAACTTTGTTGGGGTGAGTATTCTGAGCTCATCTTCTGCAAGAAGCAGTGGTGACGTGTCAAAAATGATGTGCATGATGCCCAGCCACCATGTGTCACATCTGATTTGCAGTCACAGGTCACCGTCTTGGGTCTAGTCCTGTGTTCTGCCAGGTCATTCATCAAGCATGAATATACATTTTGCCTGGTCTTACATCATTATTCACCTGGTTTACATCCTTTTCTAATGCTCCTAAGCTGCAATGAGGATTCTACAAAGAGTTCTTGTAGCTGGGTTTGAGTGAAGGATTAATTCTGACTGCAGGACTGAGACCTTTCATGGTAAAGTCCTTGTTGGCTTCAGGGGCAGATTTGTCTGTGCAAATTCTTGCAGTCCAGTTGGGAAACTGGCTGAGACTAAATGCCCAGTTTCTGGTTGGCCTACTTATAGATATTTCTGAGAATGCTGCAACAAAACTCACCATCTCCCACACATTGGAAGTATATCGAATAAGTTACACATTAGGCAAAATATTTTTCCTTAAGCATTCCACTGAACACCTTTTCAGGCAGATTGCTAAAGGTCTGTAAGTGTCTTGAAATGCCTGCATTAGCCTGAATTGCAAGGAGATGCCAAGTGGGATTTGAAGAGCAGTATCAGTTTGGTCCTTAGGTTTCTGAAGATCCTATTGAGTCCTAAAGCTGTCTTGGGAAATCTGCAAATCTTTAGAAGTGTGGCCTGATGGTTTTCTGACTGCCCTTCCCTCTTCCCAGGCAAGGAGCCCACTAAATCAGCTAAACAACAGTATTAGATGTTAAAGAATCCACAAACAAATTTGTTAAGTTCTCCTGCTGACAAAATGACTAGTTCTATATAATGCTACCATAGATCTTTAATTTTCTGCTCAAATGTACAAATTTGGGAAAGCCAGATGACCTTTTTTTAGCCTGAATTATCCACTGTGGGAAGAAAGCTCAATAGGTTAATTAGATGTTGTATATGGAAAAAAAAAAGGGCACAGTTTAAATGGATTGGGCTGGAAAATGAGTGTGGCTTGACAACAGATGAAATCATGCAGAGCAGTGAAGGGCAAGCGATGGCAAATTTTGCTGTACCTGATGGAGGGAGACTTTTGGGGCTGTGAGCCAGCAAAACACAAGTGAATAGCTGCATTTTTCATTTGTATTAATGCTGAGGCAAAAAAAAAGGCTTCTCAGAGCCTCCCTGTATCATGCTGTCAATGAACACAAAATGAGAAAATACAAAGGAGGTTCAGTAAGGAGCTGAACCTGCTGGTAACATTTCTGAATGATGTTTCTGAAAACTGCATTTTCAGAAGGAAAATGAAATGAAGTCGAGGCACATTCCTTAAATTTTATTTTAATCCTGTTTTAAGGACATCTGTGGAATTCAAGTGGTGCATAAGTGTGTGCTCAGGGGAAGATTTTACCCTTCCTGGACATCACATAGATGCAGTTTCCTGCAGCAGGTTTGTGTCACACTGTTACACTTTCTCCTCTCCAAGACTCGAAAAGGAAAGATGTACAGTCTGTGACAGAGTTTCACATGTCAAAGAGGAATCATACCCAATGCATCAGCTGTGATGACAGATACAAAATACTCCAGAGCAAAATTCCTACTCCTATAATTAGCCAGGGATAGAAAAGATACTCTGAATGGCCAAGTTCAAACAAGAAAAAAATAAAAAAGGAACAGAAAGGACTCTGCACCTTTTGCTTATTCTGATTTAGTTTGTTAAAGGCTGTCCTCTGTTGAGATGTAGTCAATTGATTATGTTACCTATGGTCTATTTTCCTTTCTTACTACTGAAATTTGAATCTTGCTCAACCAGATACAGGTAGTTAGTGGCTTTCTGTAGCAGTGACTTTATCATAAAGCTAATGAAGTGTCTTACCAAGTTTATGGCTCTATGAATATCTTTTTCACACCATAAGGTGATCAAGATAGAAAAAAAAAATCTGCTTCAACCTAATATACTTTCTCTTTTCTTAAGAGAAGTCTAACAAAACTGGAAAATAGGAAAATTTGTTTCAGATCAACTGAACAATTTTTTTATTGTTTCCCCCTCTGAAAAAATTTTTCCCTTTGTTTTCAAGAGCTTAAGTCAGTTCCAAAATAAAAAAAATGCTCTTTGTAAATGAAAAGTTGACAAGTTTGGTTTCTTTTTTCCTTGAAAGTTACAAAAAAAAAAAAAAAAAAAAAAAAAAAAAAAAAAAAAAAAAAAAAAGAAGGACTTTGACATTTTCAGCATTCTTCCCCATGATTTTTTGGCTAAAAACTATTCTCTAGATTTGAAGTACCAGTTTCACAGAGTTTTATTCATTTAAAACTTTATATTCTGGCAAAGCCAGTGCTCCCTAAAAAAATACTTGCCCAGTTCCACTCAGATTACCCCTCTTGAGTTAGTTTGGCTGGCGTGGAAATGCCACACAGTGACATTTCCCTTCCATGACTGATGTTGCATACCTTCAGGTATGGCATTTCTTAGCATGATCCTTAGCACCATTGTAAACTGAGCTACAGATGTCTTTACCATTGGAGAATTTATCTTGCCTGGGCACATGGAAGGAATTACAGAAAGGGACTTGAGGGCTTCACTTATATTTTAGCCTGTCTCCTTCGCGGGCGAGTCGAATGGAGTTGAAAGTGCCACTGTGCTCGAGTTAAGAGGTTTTATGTGTGTGTGGGCAGAACTCAAACCAAGAGCAACATGGCTTGAGCCAGCAGTACTCTGCAGACAAGCTCCAGGCTGTCTCAGCCACAGGGTTATCAGCACAGCTACAGCCCTGCATATTTATGGCAGCGTGCTAATGCCTCCATGTCCACACAGCCACTGTGTTTCCAAGTGCCTAATCCGGAGGTAGTGAGTAAAAAAGAAAATAAAGAAAACAAAGGAAGCATTAATTCAGCCTCGGTTGTGAGCTGTAGGTGTGTAAAATATTACAGATGAAGATTTCATTGACTTTATAGCTCCCTCTCTGCCCTCAACGCTTTCTCCCTCTCTTGCCCCCAACTCACCTGCATGATTGGTTACTTGCTGAGTGAAAACTTCTTGAAAGTGATTTTTCTCCAGTTTGATCAGGGTGACAGAAGAGATGTTGTTGAAAATGTGCTCTTTTTTTATTTATTTAGAAGGAAAACCGCTGGGATTTTTATCTGTTTCTTGAACTCTGATTCCTTTTTTTGTCCTACATAGCTTCACTGCCTTTCTGCTCTTCCAAGACCTGAAGTAGCACCAGGAACATATCCCACAGCTCTTTTGCTCTGAATGAAATTTATGAGTGCCATATTTAGCTTCAGAGAGCAATTTTGGGGTGTATATGTGTCCTAAAGGACAGTGATTCTGAGTAATGGGAAGCAAGTTGTCAGAGGAGCAGTCAGTCTCAAATTTTGAAGCCTGTTCTGGCTTACAGTTTTCACTTATACTATTTTTTTAAATAAGGAGTCTGATTTTCAACTCAATTAGACTTTTGGGAAAATGTTAGCCTTCCAAAGAAAATGTTAATACTCTGTCAAAGCTCTGAGCACTTCCAAACTGAAAATATATTAGCTGAACATGGAATTATGTCAACGTTTTCATTACAAACGGAGCTGTGGTGTTTCGCAGGGCTTCTCAACTGACTGCTTGAAGCTCTCACTCCTTTTCAGCAAAGTGTGGGATCGAACTTCATCTCCCAAGACTGTTCCCTTTCCCTCTTCTTGATGGCACACTGAGATGTGTCATCAGAGGTCCTTGCTATGATGTGTCATGGCAGATGAACTCCCTGTTTTGAGCAAGGTACTGTGACTGTATATTCTGTGAAACACAAAGGTTGAAGGAATTACCTGGCCTTTTGTCAAATTCTGTTGGTGGTTTTGGTAAATCATCCCAGTTTTCTCAGCAGCTTTCTCAAAGATTTTTAGTTAATCCCATCAGTGTAGACCTGTATGTATCTGCCAGCCAGCAATATGGAAATCCACCTTGTAAAGATCCAAGACACTGTTCCTTCTCCATTCCTGAACTCCTTCTTACCTCTTAGTCTGGTCCTCAGTAAAAGCCATGTGCTCCTAAGTGCAGCCTGTGGATGAGGAATGGCTCCCATTTTCTGGCTAACTACAAGCAGGTAGTCTCCAGAGCCCAATGGGGTTGAAGGTCTGTGGACTGGTGCACACATCAGGAGATTAATCTTCCTGGGCATACAAATTGGGAGCAGCAGCCCTGGAGACTGGCGAGAGCCCTTGAGGGCCGTGTGCTCTTTCTACAATTACTCTGTGTAATCAGATGCTCGCCTGGGCTATTCATAGTCATGTCATTGACAGTGCTGTCCTTTGACCTTAATAATCTACTGAATTACCCACTGAAGCCAGGCCAAAAAAGTGTGAGTTACATGACTTATGCTTGGTTCATTACAAAGTGGGGGGTCTCCCAATAAGCAAGAAGAGCAAGACTCTTCCTGGGCTTATTGCCTCAGAGTGCAGTGAAGTTGTATCAGAGACTTTGGCCCACAGCTTTCACTTCAACACTCATTTCCAGAGGACAGGGAAAAGGTGTTTACATTTGCTTTTAATATATTTCTTTAACAGATAACTTCGGCCAGCGGAGCTCCTATCCCACAGTCAGGGCATGTGTAGGCTCAGAATTTCTGTTTTACAGAACATCAGCAGGCTCTTAAGAGCCGTTTTATAGCTAGAATGGAAGCTTTAGGGGTGAAATACAGCTTTCATTATAAAGCTTCTTTTACAGTGCTTCATTATTTAATCATAGTCACAGCCTTTGTGCCACATATTTTCATGTCTGATCTCTGTCCAAAGATGACATTTATGAAGAAAAAAGGAGCAGTTAAGCAAAACCTAGTCAATCATTTTTCTTGTCTCTATGCCTAAAAGAGAAATTCTGTATATGCTCCAGCCCAAACTTCTTGAGTTGTCATAAGTTACCTACCACTCCAAGATCTTTGTTCAAACACAATTTGTTTTGGGAACTGCACTTTGATCCCAGGGATTCTGTGTATCTGCAGAAATGCCCGTGAGCACCTCAGGAGCTCTGTGATGCAGAAGTTACTGCTTGCATGCAGTGTTTGCTGTACGCTTCCTTTTTTATTACGCCTTTGCAGGGCACAGAATAAGGCTTATCTAGCCTCGTAGTTGCCTGTGAGGTGTGAGCATTTGAAGTTGCAAAAACTTTACAAAGAGTAGTGGATCTTCTGAGAAAGCTAGGAGCTTGTGAAAGACTCTGTCTCTTCTTACACCAAGCAAAAACTTCCTGTACAGCAATTAATGCAGCAAGAAGTCCCAGCAGCAGCAGCCCAGGAATGTGACAGCCCAGCCCAGCTCAGCCCAGACATCAGTACCCAAATCTGTGCTGATCCTTATCAATCTCCCAACAGCCCTGCAAAGATAAGGAGAGAAGACACCAGGCTGGCTGGACACAGAGTTGGTAACACGGTTGCTGTGAATTTTTCGAGTGGTATTTTTGGGATTTCAAATAATTTTCTTGTCTCTCACAGGGGGTGGGGAAAGCTGGCACCAGCCGTGCCCTGGACTGTGGCTCTGGGATAGGTCGGATCAGCAAGCACGTCCTGCTGCCAGTTTTCAAGAGTGTGGAGCTGGTGGATATGATGGAGAATTTCCTGGCTGAGGTCCCAAACTACCTGCAGGGCAAGGAGGACAGAGTAGAGATGTATTACTGCAAAAGCCTCCAGGAGTTCACACCAGCCCCACAAAGATACGATGTCATCTGGATTCAGTGGGTTTCAGGTTAGTTCTGTGTGACCCTTCTTGCCTGACATCTCATAGAACAGGCAGCCTGTGCCCAAAGGAAGTTCTCAAATCTTTGGGACTACTTCCTAAAACATCACAAGAGACTTCTGAGAGTTCCCCCGAGCCACATGCACAGTGGGTACAAATCAAGTTGGTTTATTCAGGTTACATATTGGAGAAACGTACCAATTCCTGGAGAGCAGCCTGCATGCAAAGGTGCAGCTGAGGGGGAGGCCTTTTAGATGGATTTTCTGCAGCAGGAATACTCTTTCTTAGTTGCCTGGGGTGCAGAGAGACCACACTTGTGAACAGTGGTTTCTGAACCTGCTGGTTATCCAAGCTTGGAGGTATTTCAGGAAACAATCAGGAAAAAAGCCATAGTGGAATCACCAATACCTGTAAATCAGATCAGGTCTTATTATGTGCACTGATGTTTATCAGATAGGTTCCCTTAGCTGTGTCCCACAGTAACCCCTCCTATAATAAACACCTGCTTCTTCTCCTTCAGCCACCCCAGTGAATGCCCTGCAGCATTTAGAGCAATCAGATCATAAGGGCTGTGTACCTTACCAAAGAAATATAAAATTCTGTGCAGTGGAAAGAAGGTTTTCTCCTAATCTGTGAACCAAAGCGTCCATGGTGCAGTTTCAGATGGCAGAAGGAATTATTCAAGAGGAGGTCTGAACAAATTGCTTTAGACCACCATAATTTTCTTTTGCTTTTCTTTAATAATGAGTCATTGCAGTAAATGTAACTCCTGCCTCACCTTTTGAGCAAATCCAAGTCAAAATGAGGAGGAATGAGCTTAGCCCCACCTGAGGCTGTGCTGCTCAGGTATGTGGCTCCTAACTAAGGTTGCATATCATATTCTTAGCATAGACACAGATCTGAATCTTCTTTCTCCACCACTGTCAAGGAGAAATGGAGTAATCTTAATCATTAATCAAATTCCTACCCCTATCTTGAATTTGGCTGAAATATGCCAACAAATTCATTTGATGGAGCGAGGGCAGGACTATCTGCTAGAGAGCAATACCTTCAAGATCTCAGTTTCTTAGGAAACTACACTAAAAGCCAAGTAAAGAGAAAATAAGTTTCAAAATAGGTGTTCAAAAGCTTCAATGAATCTTGCCAATGAAATCTTGATTTATCTCATGCATGCATAAGCATGTGAACCTTGGCAGTCATTTTGTAAAAAATGTGAAAATGCAAGCTTATGTTTCATCTAGAAATTACCATTTTCCTTCAACTTGAAAGGTATTCAGCTTTAGCTTTTGGGGCTTGCTTTTTTCATTTGTGTTTCTTGTGGGGTTGTTTGTTTTTGGTTTTGGTTTTGTTTGTTTGATTGGTTGGTTTGTTTTGTTTTGGTTTTTTTTTTGTTAGGAATGGTTAAAGAAACTTGACATACTATGTCAAAATGTGGTTTTGAAAGGACAACTTACATTTATAAATGTTTAAATCTTCCATCAAGAAAATGAAATAGTTTAACTAGAAAATACAGGTAATTTTTTTCCAAGTTTTTCATTCAGTTTCTGATCACCTGTCCTTGTTTATTCATGTTGTTCACATGTGAGAGTTCTCATTTTGCACTTCTCTGAGCTCTACACCACTGTTCTCAACAGAACTCCTGGTCTTTGAGAAGGAAGGATAAGAAACAGAATCTCAATAACATATTGAAAAAAAGCATTATTTTAAAATATATACATCTGCAAAAATCCCATGGGATATGGAGTTACATGAGGAGTTTAATTGGCATTGTGGAAGGTCTTGCATTGTTAGCTGGATCATTGATCCAGAACTCCTTTGATGGGTATGTAGTGCTACACAAAGTCACAGAGATTTTTAGCAGTAAAAGACAGAGGGGACGACTGGGATTTCCTAGTTTGACCTGCTCTATATCCAAAGCTGTTCTAGTCATTCCTTACCCTTGTGCTAAGCCAGTAGTTTGTGTTCAATTACAACAGATCTTGAAAGATTCAACCACACTTGGTTTGAGGACTTCAAGAGGTGGTAAACCCCACTTTGTTGGTACTTTCCAATGGGTAATTGCTTACACTGTTAAACACTTGTCACTTGTTCCCTATATGAATTTGTTTGGCTCCAGCTTCCTGCCACTGATTCTTATTATAACTTAAACCACCAGATTAGAGAACCCTTCAGCACCCACTGTTTTCTCCACTCTCCTCAGTGGCTTCTGTCCACATCTGTTGCTGCTGCCAGTATGGATCTTAACTATTGACTGGAGTTTGTATTTGTTGATCTCGTTGATTTGACCAAGATTTCCTAGGTAAATCTAGCAGGTCTAGAATAATAATTCCCTGCAATAAACAGGCTGTGGAGACTCAGGCACCGTTGTGATGTGTCTGAGTGGTTAACAGTGATCTATTTTCCATCTTCTCTCCTGTAGGATATCTGACAGACAAAGACCTCCTGGAGTTTCTCATCCGCTGCCAGGATGGCCTGAAGGACAACGGTGTCATCATCCTGAAGGACAATGTGGCCAGGGAGGGCTGCACCCTGGACTGCCTGGACAGCAGCGTGATCCGGGACCTGAACATCCTGCACAGCCTCATCGAAATGAGCGGCCTCACCGTGCTGCGCGAGGAGAGGCAGGAGGGCTTCCCCGAGCAGTGTGTGCCTGTCTGGATGCTGGCCATGCAGAAGGGCCCTGGCCACTCCTGACTGCCCCTGACACTGCACACACCGCACTAGGGATCAGCCGAGGCACTGGGAAGGAGAACGGCACCTCCTGGAATCCTGCCAACCACATGCTGCTCCGGGGCAGCAGCTCCTGAAGGGTCAGGAGAGAATGACAGAGCTTCTCCCAGGAACAGTCTGCTTCTAAATCCTACCTGCTCCATCATTCTTTCCATTTCTAAAAGCTTTCCTAAATTCCTTGTCAGATCCTTCCATTAAGGAGTCAATACTGTGCAAAACTCATCTAATAGAAAATAATTAGGTCTGAAGTTTCTGTAGTACTTAATATATTTCGGGGTGTTTTGTAGGAGGTGTTAACAAGCCTGGTTTTTACTATGGCACTTAAGTCTTCTGGGAATTTAAGAGGGATCTGTCAGATCACTGAAGCAGGAAATTCAAGCAACTTCTGGAAAACTTCAACCAAATTTTGACTGTCCTCTCTACCTTTATTTTAAAATATTTAAATCAAGAATATAAGGAAAGGGTTTTTTGTTGGCATCATCATCAATTTTTTTGTGGTTTTTTTTTGTTTGTTTTTTTTTTTTTTTTTTTTTTTTTTTTTTTGCATTTCTGTCAATTTGGACAATAAAACAACCTGGTTAATTTTCCATTTTTAGGAGCTACTTCATCTTCCTGATATTTCTGCTGTAGAACAATAGTGGTGCATAAAGGATTTCACACTCCAGGGGAAAACTTGGTTGACAAATATCTGCATGTTTGCATTGAAATTTTGTGAAAAGCTTGCCCCACATATTACATTCTGGAAAATATTTTTTTTTCCAGAATGTTCACAGTGGAAACCACTTGAAAGCCTCTCTTTATTTTTCATACCACTGTACATTTCTTTCTTTCCCACATTCAGAACAAGTCTGGCACCATATGCAGAGTTAATGGGATTTCACGGAGCGTTAATAGTAAGACTGTAAGAAGAACTAATACAGTATTGTATTAATTAACAACTGTGCTAAACTGCAGAGAGTGTTAGTGTAACCCAAAAGCAATGATTTATATTCAAAGAGCAGCTGTAAAAGCCTGGATTTGAAAAATACTGACATGCAGCCCATCTCCTTAAGGCTCACAGAAATTATACGTTAAGCTTCTTTCTGTGCCTCTTCGTGAAGGCACAGAAAGTGCTGTGGGAGGACAGAAGTTCATTTTGCAAACAAATTCAGAATTTGGAATTCTGCTTTGTTCTAGAGACATGAAAGAAGGAATTTTGTAATTTGTTATGAGGGAAAGCTATACAACCACAGTTTTCCAAGTTGATTAAAACTTTTTATCCAGACAAAATCAAATGTTTCTTTTGAATTGAACTTGTAACATAATTTGTACTTAAAATGTTACTAAGGATTGTTCAACATTTTAGAAATTAATGATAACATTGGAAACATTCTGACTGTCAGAATTTTTATCACATCTTACTCTCCTGAAATGCAAACCTGGCAAAGCTTTTCAGACTTTGCAAAGAGTTGCACTATGACAAATCTCTCTGTGCTAGTGGAAAGGAGTTCTATAAAACACCCCTCATATGACAGCAGGCACAATTGGCTGTGTCAAATATTGTCAGCTGTGTTAGATTAACTAAAAAAGAAGCCTGAAGATAACAAGATAAGGGAGCCTCTCAGCTGGATTTTAGTACACATTGCTGTCCTTTGATAATAAATCTCCAATTTTGATTTTAATTGCGTAACTCATCTTCTCTGGCAATATGTTTGCACATGTTGAGAATTACCAGTTTATGGCAGAAGGCTTTCTGCCATCAACTCTTATCCAGTAATTCTTCTGTTAATGTTCCATCACTAATTGTAGCATTAAGGAAAACCACACTAGTGATTTGGTGAATATTCTGGCATTTCTTATAGCCTAGAAACCTATGGTTCTCACGACACAGATGCTTCTGGAATGTTTTGACTAATTCTTCCCTTCTGATCAGCTGGTATTGGATGGAAACTGACTAAGTAACATTTTCACCAAGAAAGAGGCATCAGTCCTAAAGTTAGTAACACCAATTAGCAAAAAGAAGGGAATATTTACATATTTTCTTTTACATGGATTACAAATTAATTTGCCCTTCACCATTTTTTCTTCCAGCCAGAGGTATCTGCCATGGTACAGAATACTTGGGGGCTGCTGGGAATCCTTGAGCAGTGGTGTCTGTGCCAGGCAGGTCTGAGTGGTGTTGTCACTGCCATGGAGAGAATGGCATTAGGGAAATGGGGGAATAAAGAATTTTATACAAATCTGAACAGCTGCCACATTTTACAGGGCACAATATATCAGCTGGTCGTGTACACACCAGAGTGGGGGAAGCTCAGTAATGAGATGTGGTTCCAAGGTGGGTTCAGAATGCAAAGAAGTTCAGGATGAAAAATGGAATGTAAATGACTGGTGAGGTTACCACTGGTAATACATTTTTCAATGTAAAAATGTTCTTCCTGTGTTTTGTGTATATTTCCTATTAGAATTTCCAGAATGCATAAACATATGATGAAAATTGGTTCCTTTAACTATGTGAGAAGAGAGAAAAGTAAAATCTTAATTTATTAGAAAAAAAACATATTTCATGGTTTCCACATTCCTGGAAATTAATGTTTCATGGTTATGTTGCTTCCACAGTAAAATAGTAAAGCTTTTCTGGTGACATAATGAATCTCAAGAGTAAAGAAACACAAGTCCTTCAGGAGCTTAAATGCATGAGAAGGCTGCAGACTGAATAATATTTTGGTTTCCTCCCTTTCTGAGGCATATTTTAATTCAAGAACTCCCAGTCATCTAGTACAGGCCACCCTTAAATGTTCCTTAATTTGGGTAAGGGCCAGTCTTGGCTTAGAAATTCCGGCCTGTCTGCATTTTACCAATAGTATATAATAATAATAAATAATCAGAGATTTCAAACAGAAGATTTTGTTTAGAAATCATCTGTGTGTTTGTTGTTCTTTGGTGTTCAGGGACTGGATAGTCAATTCAATGGCTCTGCCTCAACTTCCATGTTATTTAAACTATTCATTTAAAGAAGTCTTTAGCTCCTTGGATTGCAGAAGGGGTTTGAATCCCATTTGTTTGGTGCTCATTTAAGACTTGTTCCCCATCTTGATGTTACCAGAGATTTAATCCAAGATCATGACCAGAGCACTGGGAGCTCCAGTCTTCCTTCACCACTGACAGGTGATGGGGGAAATACCCAACGTCTCCTTCAATCAGATCTTTTTCCCAGGCACCCTCGCCAAGTAAAGGCTTGGTCAAAGCACAGTAAATCCCATTTCTGCCAAGCCACCACCCAACTTCTGGTGTCACTTGGTTTCCCCATATCAGGTCCAGTGCTTCTGCTCTGTGTGACTGAAGGCCAAGGATTACCTTTGCTATGTGAATGTGAGTCTCAAGGCCTGACTGGAGCCTCCAAACGCCCCACAAAATGTAGAGGAACAATTGTTGCAGCATTCTGACCAGCAATCCCAGCCATGCAGCTCCAGCAACCACCACATCTCAAGCTGTTCATGTTCCAAAAGCAATGCAGACATTGCAAATGGCCTTTTCTTCCTAACTGGAAGAGAGCACCATGGTTTTGAAACATGCAGCTGAAAGGATGTGCTGAAATGCTTTGTTTCAGAAGTACTGAAATGAAATCACATATTTTTAGCTTGACTTTCTTGTTTGGATGTTTATATAAGCTACTTTGAACTGACATGTTATGTGAGATGACAGTGTAGTACATTATATGGTATTGAAATAGTTGAAGCGAAATACCAATTTCCTACAGAATACACTAATAAAATCAGCACATTCCCTGTCCCTAAATCTAGTTAAACAAGTCAAGCAATTTCCAGAGGAGACTGATTTCAAGAGGAGCAGCCCTGTCAAGAAGCATTTCCCCAAGCTTTGTCCAGACCTATCCCATCCACTCAGGCAGCTCAGCATGCCTGGTCTAGGAAGCAGTCACGGGAGGCTCTTAGACAGGCAAGAGGGGGCAGCTGACACCTCCAGAGCACTGAGACCAGCTCAGAACAGGACTGGACTGAAATGAGAGCTTCCCCTCTCTCCAGTGGCTGTGCAGTGACAGAGCATCCTTGTTACAGCCAACTCAGCATCTCTGCTGTAAAGTCAAACAGGATTTTGTTTGTGCAGTGTGTCCTGAGAAGCTGTGGCTGTCAAAAAGGCAGCAGGGGCTTGCATAACCAAACACCCTCTGAAAATCCT
Source organism: Cettia cetti (assembly GCA_013401135.1). Taxonomy (NCBI): domain Eukaryota; kingdom Metazoa; phylum Chordata; class Aves; order Passeriformes; family Sylviidae; genus Cettia; species Cettia cetti. The sequence continues at coordinate 14,184 of VZUI01097727.1, read as the reverse complement.
TCATGGAACCAGCACACAGCATTCAAGGGACAGTTTAGCACTGCCTGATGCCAGCTGCCAAAAGCTTTGCCAATTAGTCCACCAGGAGCCTTGAGTACCTTTGTGCCATCCACTTGGTTTTTTCCAGGTTCCCTGGAGTGTTGACAATGGCATATCAGACAGCCTGTCCAAAGGAACTTCACTTATGTGTGATTAAAACCAGTTGTGCTGCATCCCATCCTTCTCTTCCTTTGATGCTTCTTCCAACTTGCCAAAGAAAATCCTGCCTCCACTTGCCAAAAATTATTTGTTTTCTGTGGACATCATCACATCTCACAGAAGTAAACCAGATTATCTTTGTTTTTAAGAGGAGGTAATTCTGTTTTTCTGAAAGCAATAACACGCTGCATTTCAAACATTCAGGTCAATTCCTGTCTTTTCCAAATGATGGCAAGTAGGCACCCCCAAGCACTGTATCGAACAAAGCTCATGTTCTCATCAACATAAATAAATAAATTGTTATTTGTATGATACCATACACTCCTAGGACATGAAGAATGGGGTTTATTGTGTTTGGGATAAGGAAACTGAGGCACAGAAGGGTGATCTGGGCAGCATTACAGCTTTACCTAAGTGAGTAGCACCTCTACAAACCAGGCCACCAGAGAAACTACAGAATGTTTTGCAGGCAGACATAAACTGATTCTGGCTGAGCTTGGAACAGATTGAAACAGCACAGTTGTGGTTAGCCTGCTAAACCCAGCCTGGAATGTTCTCCAAAGAGAGGGCTCAGGCTGAACATTGTGCTCAGGAATATTAACAGCTTCTGTTCCTTTCAAAGTGAAACACCAACCCAGTGTTTACCTGCAGCAAAAGTAAAAACACAAAATTGGTGAAAAGCCTTCCCTCTCTCTCTTCAAAGAAATGTTGAATTTTCAGGCATTTCAACCTGTTGTAGTATTTCCAGGCTCCTGAGACTAAGGTTCTTAAAGGCATCTTCATTCAACTTGCCTCTTCACAGTGACTTGAACTGTTTTGTGGGTACATTGTGCCTGATTGTTCCTCTCTCCCTCATCAAGTCAAAATTCACAGATCTAGGTTCAAAATCTTTGTTTGGGTTATCGCCCTCTGTGTGCACACACGTGGTAACAGTTTCAGCTATGCACACACCTCTGTGTAGGGTATGTGCAGTTTGTACTGGCCAAGGTGACCTGTGGTCCTGGCAATGTGTGTGGCTTGCCAGCTCTTCACGAGGCATCTGCTGCAATGGAACAGGGACTGCTGTGTGATCTGGATCCCCAGCCACACAAAGCAATTCCCTGTTTGCCAAGGGAACTGTTGCTGGATGAACACTGGATGTCATCTGCTCAACCTGGCCCCATCCCAGACTCCATGGCAAATCCCCTGGGTGACATTTGACATGTCTTGCTTGTAAATCCCACTCAGATCTGTCCCAGCCTCTTTGAATTAATGCTGCTCGTGTCTCAAGCCTCCCAGTCATGTGAGGATTTTGTAATGTGGGACAAGCATTGGCTGAACTGACCTAAGCACCTTGTGGCTGCCTTCTCCATGGCTGCACATGTTCACAGGGCACACCAGGTGCTTCTCACCTGATTTGGACATCTAAGAGAAACTCATCTGGGGTTAAGGCAATGCCAAGACTTCCCACAGTTGTCACTGGGGAGAGGTCAGCTCCTCCCAGAAAGCTGCTTTCCTCCTGTGATAGTTATCCCAAGGTTATCCTGTACACACAACTGTAGAAGAAGCCCAGGGACTGTCTTAGGTCCAGACAAGTCATTCTTTGCTGTCTAAGAGAGGTGGGGTGAATTTCAGCTCCAGTGAACGGAAATTCATGGACCCCGCTGTGAGACTTCAGTGCATTCAAGTCTGTTCTTTCTCCCACAGGTGCAAACATGGATCTGTAGCCCCAGCTGTAAAAATCTTACAACTCTAAAAGGCTTTCCAGAGGTCTGAAGTAAAGGTTGCTGGAAATGACTCCATCTTGGACCTTTTGGCATTTTCCTTCCAGAAGGTATGGGCACAGAAAGTCCTGAAAACTCAGTGGAGTGCAAATCACACTGATATTTGGCTGGTCCCTCCCTCAGACAGACACGATGAGTTTCCTGAGAGGTGGTTTTTGCACTCTGGATTGATCAGTTTACCAATGGACCACGGCTGACCTTCTGTTGGGTCTTATTAAATAACACTCTAGTTTTATTTATGGATCAGTATGTGAGTACACTGCTAAATAAACAAGCGACTTCTCCTAAAATTGGGGTACCATTGGCAAACTCTTAAAAATCCAACTGTAAAATAAACAGACTCCAGGAGTTACCTCTTACTCCCACCACCACAGGAACTTCAAGGTAACAAGAAGTCAATAAACTTCCATCAAAAAAATCCCCACTGGGATCCAGGCAACTGAGACTCTGAAGCAGCACTCATCAAAAGAAAAAGTGATCCAGTAAAACATTAGAGTTCCCAGAGGAACCGTAGTTGCCTTGATTTGAGGCAGCCCTGACCACTCACCCAGGGCAAGGCTGGATGGTGTCTGTAGAGTCCCTCTGCTTTCTGATGTGCTCCCTGCCTGTGCTTCACCCCTAAATGTCTGCATGCCAGGGCAGAGGGACCCTGATACCCCAAACCATTTCACTGCCCAGGGAGGGTTCAGTCCCTGTTGCTCTGTTCTCCTCAAGCTTCTGTCTGATAATACCTTCAGTTTGTAACATGAAGCAATTCTGATTTCCACAGGCAGAGCAAACCTGGCCTTAGCCCTAACACAGCAGAGATCAGGAGCTAATTACCTCTTTTCCTGGATTCTATTAGCACAGGCAGCTTCATCCTGCCTCCCCCAACAGACTGCAATCTCCACAAGCAAGGAGAGAAACACCACCTCCCAAAAGATGGCATGGAGCACCAAGGAGATCCAAATCAGTTATACAACAGCCAGGACAGGTGCATGTACCAAACAGAAAGGATTTAGGAACGACTTTAGGACTACTTTCCACCATTGCCTTCTCAGCTAGACAGATCTGCTTACAGTCCATGGCCTTTAGCATTTCAGAATTAGAGCAGGTTGTCATAATTAGGATCTGTTCCACCCCACTGCCAGGTAGGGAAGGACTAAGGAGCTTCATCGTGTGTATGGGAAGCCCAAAAAGCAGAGTACATTATTCTTGTGTTAATTCAGCTGTTTAGTCCAATGGATTGTTACAGCTGCCAAACAATCAGGGAAGCAAGGCCAGTTCCTCTGCAAGACTGTTCAGCACACCCAGTACTCTTGGAAAAATCTGACACTAGGAATATCCTGTCTTTCCCTGCTGATGAGTGGTTTGGTCTTCAGCTGGGATCAAATGCAAAGTGGGTTGAATCTTGTCTTGAGGGAAGAGGGGCCTTAGAGTTTTGTATGAGTTAGGGCAGGGAACAAACCCAGCTCTCCTTGGTCACAGCCACGTGCTCATGCCACTGAGCCATTTTCTCTCTTATTTGTGTAAACCAAGGGGATTTGGGGTTTCCATTACGGTAAACAAGGATTTAACTACTTCCTCCCTCCTCCCAAATAACTTTCCCTGAAATACACATGGTAAACAGAGCCCCTGCTCTCAAAAAACCCTTTTTGTTTGGTGTTGTTTTTGTAACTGAACCTCTGCTGGAAAACAAGCAACTCACATTTCTGCTAAAAACAAGCCAAGGGACCCTTTTAACAATACATTACAAGCAGTCTTATATCCTGCTCCACTGGGTCCTGTGACAAAAGGAAGGATACCCACCTATGGACAAGTTTGCAATCTTGTGGAATAAAGAAGCTCTGGGGGAGATGGCCGCACACAGCACAGAGAGTTCCTCACTCCCCTCCTGCTTTGTACAGGACAGAATGGACAGGATGGCATCTATCCCCTGGCATTAGGAGTCAGAAAGAAAAAGTGGCCTCATGCCATGTGTGAATTGCAAATATGGTGGTGGGAAAGGAGGGGGATGTTTGATGTAGAAATCTGGAGAGTTGACAGGCTGGAGTATTTTCATCCTCATACACCCTATAGTAATAATGGCTTTCACATAATGACATTTTTGAAAATTATTATCTTGTGTTTGTAGTTAACCTTGTTTAAGGCTTAATTCCACGGTGAAGGTTAGGAAACTGTTCTTCCAAAATGAAAATTCTCACAGAACTTGAGAATGCAGAAGTGGATCCAAGTGGACTTTTGCAGACTGTCTTTCCTTTCTGTCCCATAACTGTGTGTGCACACAAGATGTAGCCATAAAAGCACAGTGGCAGAAAACAATGATCAAGACAAGATGGGGGAAGGGGCAGTGTCATAGATGTGAAAAATATGTGCTACTCATTTTACCTGGAGAATAGTGAGAAACCTCCTGTCTATCACACAGTCTAGGCATATGTTTTGGAACTGTGCCTTCTAAATGTCTTTACTTAAGGCTAGGCCTAAAAGCACAAAGTAGCTTACAGTGATTTCATACATAGACCCAAAGGTGAAATGCAGAGAGAAGGGGAAGGAATCCCTATTGTGGAAGGGAAAATGATGGCCCCAGAGCATCGGATCATTGAGCAGCCAAGTTGGGAATCCCTCCTGAATCAACCCTGCCTCCAGACAAAGCTGTTCTCTCCTTATGTGTACCACAGGTGTGTTTTTCACAGGCTAGGGCTGGGCTTTCTTTGCAGGTTTCCTTCCCAAAGGAGCTGGAATGAGAGCACACCACCAGCCCTTGGCCACAGCCTCGCTGCTGTGACAGGCACAGCAGGGCCTGCAAAGAGAGTGTCTTGGTATGGTGGGACAGGAGCTTCAGCCAGGACAGCTGAGGTGAAAATCCTGCACAAATCCATACAAGACACCCTTGCAGCTCAAGACATCCATCAGCTAATCCTCCCTTTGGCAATCTCCCCACTTCCATCAAAGGAGTTTGGGTTACGACGGCTGCTGTTTTAATGAGTGTGCTTCTGAGGAGGACGACTTCTCCAGGACAAAAATAGAGCACTTTGCACTGCCTTGGTCTCTTTGCCTCTTAAGAGAACAAGGCACTTAATAAACTGCTGCTGAGCCGCAGGAGGGAGGCAAGTTCTCACCCAGGGAGCTGTGCACACAGAGCTGGGACCAAGGGAAGAAGCCAAGTGCCTATCCCATAATAATTCTGACCTGAACTGGGCACAGAAGGGGCATCTCCCACCATGCAGGTTTTTAAGCAGTTTGTGAGGCCAAGGCCCTGGCTGTTCACTGTCACACGGACCAAGCAGTGCTCTTCATTTGGCAGATGGAAGGGGTTACTCACGTTTCCTGCCCACACTTCAGTTCAGCTGGCTGTATTTTTACTGTCTGATATTCCTGCCCCACCCAAACAACCATTTGCTGATTCCCCCTATCACTTGTTCCCGTTGGTTGTGGAGTGGCTCCTGTTTCAGCTTCAGCTGAAAGGTTTCCACTTCAGCTCTCTGCACTGTGTTGCATAAATGATCTCAGGTTCTAAGCTCACCCACAGTGACATTCCCTGCTCTGGAGAAACAACTTTGCCAGATGGGTTCCCCTCCTTCCTTTCCAACCCTTAGAAGTGCAGCTGCCACAAGAAGCGTGGTGGAATGAGGTGCTCTCATGTTCTGTTGCAGAGCTGATGTGCTTCAGGAGGGCTTTCTAGTTTCTCATTCCTTTTTTCCCCTGTAACTATTGGAACAAAGTGGCCATGCCCCTCTAATCAAAGAAATGTGAGGTTAACAAGAGGCTCCAAATACATTTCCTGGCAACAAGACAAAAGTAAGTCTACAGAGAAGTTTATGCAGAGGGAATATTTCTTGTATATACAGTTGTGTCTTGTTCTCAGATGCCCATACCAAAGCAATTACTGTATGGGAGATGCCGACTGGCTGGAAGAACCTGTTCATTCCAGGTCTGTAATGGAGTCTGGGAGGAGCTCAGCTTCCTGGGGTGGAAGGAGGGAAGTGTGTGTGAGGAAGGGAGGCTGGGACATGTTTATTTGGGAGGGTTACCTTTCTGGGCTGGCAGCCTACTTTTTAATTTATTTGGTGGTCTGGGAAAATTTGTCACATCACATTCTTCAGCTCCCATTTGCCTTGAGGTGGTTACATCACCCCAGAGCCTTAGGTAGCTAGCAGGGCTGCAGCTGTATAAAGTGTAGGCTTGCCCTCTCATGATGGCAGCAGTGCCATTTGTCCCTAAGAAAAACAAAGTTCCACAGGAGAGGTAGAAGTCTGCATCCAGCCAGGGAAATGCAGATCCAAGGCCAGCTCTGAACTTCAAGCCAGCTCAGGGCTGGTAATTTCCATTTGTGCTTTTACCCCACCCATGAGCTTCTCACATCAGATCCACAGACACATTGTGGCCTCTATGTTCCTGCAAGCACAAGGGCTGTCATTCCTGGGTTTCTGGAAGAAATACCCGGCACCAGTACCAAGGCTTTCCAAAAGATAACTCCAATGGTCTGGGCAGCATTTTGATGGTCTGGAGTTGCAAGGCATCTTGTTTTCCTTACAACACTGTATTTTGCAAAACAAGAGTGAAGGCTCAAGGTCCACAGGAGTTGGGGCAAAACCAGACACAGACCTGTGGAAAAGTGCTGAGGGTTGAGGAGTGTGGAAAGGGAGAGCTCCAGAGTGTGGTGTTCCCATGGCAGAGAATCAATGGCTCTCCCATCACATACTCCCTTTTTGGTGCCATCCCACATACAAGATCAAATACAGAACATTTTGTTTCATTGGGTCACAAGCCCTTTGGCAGGATCAGCCTCAGTGCTCAAAGGGACATCAGGGCATTTACTCATGGAGTCTCACAGCACATCTGAGAGGTGTCCAAGTATTTCATCCCCGTTTTGCTCACAGCTAATTACCTCTTTTTCTGCTGGTAAGGCAGTGCAGGGAATCACTTTTCACAGCAGAGAGTGCAGCAGTCTCAGAGCCAGGCTGCTGGATGCTCAGCTCGCTGTGCTCTCCTCCAGATCCTCTGCTTCCTCTGCAGAATGCTCCTTCTGCTTCTGTACCCCATGTCTCATGTTTCTGGTCTATCTCAACACCAAAATCTTAACTGCTGCTTAAAACCAGCATAACTGGGTTTGATACCTGGAAGCTCTTGCAGGCAGGGATTCTGTCTCCAAAAGCTGGACCATTCCTCTTGCCACAAGAAGCAACCATACTTCCAGAGAGTTAATAAATCCATGTGAGCTCTTTAGGAGGAGGATTTTTTTTTTTTTTTTTTTGACATTTTTAGGCAAAGGTCCTTTTTTTTTTCATTTTTTTCCTTTTTTATTTTTTTTTTCCATGAAGCCTCCTTGGTAACCAGTTAAAACAAATTCCTCCAGACTGTAAACTAGAGATAATGGAGTGCGCCTTTAATCTCAGTCCGCTACAGATCAAGTTACCTCTTAGAAATTACTTATCCTGGCCAAGCAAATGAATTGGAATTGATGTTCTTAATTGTTTTCTAAATTGCTGTTCCCCACTCCCTTCCTCCCCTTCTCTGCACACAGCTGTTTTGCATCAGAGTCTGGTCTAATGGGTACTGTCACTCACACAAGGGGGTGAAGTCATGTGGTCATAAAAGAGAAAGATTGGGGGAAGAGAGGGAAATACCACCCAGTGCATTATCTGGCTGTGACACACACAAACTGAATAGAAGTAATTCCTCCTAGGGGGCTAGTCCCAACAATAGACACTGTGCTGTCTTGGGCTAGAAAAATGTGAAGACTTACTGAGCTCTCTGATACTCGTTTCTCTCTCACAGAGAAGGAAGATGATTAAAGTCCTGGTTTGGGACATAGGAAACCTGAGTTGAAACTGCTGACTCTGACAACTTCCTTTGTCTGGTTTTGAGCGAGTTGCTTTGTTTATGCCTTAGTGGCTGCAATTGTAATGCATAAATAATACAATTCTCTTCATTTTCCTCAGGGCAACAATGGTCTTTCATTAGCTGTATCTTACAAAACAGCTTAACCTGCTCACCCTCTCCAAAAAGTGCTCCAGTACTCCCTGTGCTTACATATATCAGTCTCCAGCTCACTCAGATCTTCCATTGCAAAGCCTTTGGGCTCTGGGACCATCAGGTCAGGACTTAACACCAGAACCCCATTCCCCTATATCCCCTAAAGTGGGCACAGGTCTCAAGGCTAAAGCAGGACCCCTCCCCTGAAGACATTGTGCTCCTATAAAGTTCATGCTTGCATGTGAAATGTCTGCAAATTATTCCACCAACTTCCCTGTCCTGCCACTATGTTCCCTCCCAACCTTTAAATGACCATTAATTCCAGTTTTGCTGCCAGCAGTTTTCCAGAACTCAGCTGATCCTGTTTTAGACCATGTAATTCCACAGACTTTAGACCATGTAATTCCATGGACTAGCAACTCTGCATGGACTGGCAACTCTCTGCTCACCAGTGCATTCATTGTAGAACCCAAAGGAATGGTGGTTGTCCTCTTTGTAACGTGTCCCAGAAGGTCTTTCTTGACAAACAACAGTCTAATACTTAGTCTTGTTATAATGTCAGATCAGTTTTCTGAGGGAGATCAGAGATTCAGAGAATTTGTTGCCCACATAAAGTCCTGAAATGCCTGCTGGAAAAGCAGCAGACTCTGGAATACCTGTGTGTAATATCTGAGAGCAGTGTGTAGAATAAATCCGAGATAAAATGGCAGGAAAGAAGGAGTTTTATATAGAATGAGATAAAAATCATGCTGACTGCTGCTAATGGTGAGGAAACCTGACTATTGTAAGGGTGAAGTTTTTTCCCCTCCTTTTCAGTCAGGAAAACATGGATTTCTGAGCTGGTCACTGTGCTGGAAGGGAATGAAATGTGCAGGTGTTGGGTGTTGGGAGTGAGATTTTCAAAAGACTGACTATGAGTTAGGAGCACAGCTTCCAAGTCATGTGAATCGGGGTACACCTGATTGTCTAAATGTGGGATTCATTCAGCTGCCCATTAGTTTAAGTGCCCAGTTCAAAGCTAGGAGGAGAAGCAGACAAAAGGTGTTTAGAGCAATGCTCAGGAAGGAACTCTGCCCTTCTCATCACAGCTTCCTTTTATCGCAGAAGGATTTTTGTAGATGTTGGAGCTATCAGCTGAGCTCCTGTACTTTTTGCTTTTTATCACACTAGCACTGAAGAAGAATCTGCAATCAGCATTTTGCTGGAGAGGTGCCAGGAGGAAGGGAACCCGACATGCTTTGTCTGTAGCAGAGTGTGCTAATAAGAGAAAAAACTCATTTATGTCAATGGGGCAAACAGCTGTGAGCCTTAGATGGTGCTGCCCTTGCTGACATGAGGTACTTGCTGACTCCTTGAATAGCTCCATTCAAGTCAATATAACTGCTCTTGGAGTGAGGTCTGCTCAGTGTTAATGAAGATGTCAGAATTTGGCCCGTGGGGAATAAACGCATTGAGCAAGAAGGAGCTCTTTTATAACCTCTTTCCTAGAACATGTTTGGAGGCCTACATTTGCAGCTGGTTCCTATCTCAAAACCAGGCCAAACCAAGCTCCCCCTCACCAGAAGATGCAAGCGTGCCCAGACTTTGGGAAGTTCAGCTCCAGATCCAAACGTAGGCCTGATCCAAAGCTGATAGACTCCCACTGACCTAAACAGACACTTGGCCCGAGTCCCCATGACTTGGGCCCATCCTGCCACAAAGCAATACACCACACACTAACACTACTGGCATACATGTCTGTATGAAAATGATCCCTTTTCTCCTTTTTCCCCCTCTCACTTTAACTTTTTTTTTTTTTCTTTTTAGGGACAGGATTAGTCTCAGGGAGGCATAAACTCCCTTCTTTTCCATCCCTGACTGAGTATCAAACTCCTCCACTGAGATTTCTCCATGGAGACATTGGGTTTTCCTGGCAGGCAGGGTTGCAAACTACTCAGAGGAATGTCTACAGCTCTGCAGCTTGAGAGGAGCCAGGAGGCTGGGCACCCCAGCCAAGGGAAATACTGCTGTCGTCCCAAGAACACTTTCATGGAGACTGAGGTGCATGCTGGATTAGAGGCGGCTAAACTGGGCTCGTGTGTTTTTTTTTCATGGTTTCCTCTTCCCCCTCAAAAACCTAAAGCACAGGGAAGAGAAGTGCACAGATGAGAAATTCTGGGGATCCTGGTGGATGTTGAAAAATGTGGTTTTGTTAATGGATCTTTTTACTTCTGGTGCTTCTGGCTTGTTTGATGCATGCACACACAAACACACACACAGAGAATAATTTGGCAAGCTTGTGTTTTCGTGGCACAGCACCAGGAAATGGGAGTTCCCCTCCCAACAGAGAAGATCAGGGCAATGAGGCAAAGGTGGGGAATCAGACCCAGCCTGAGTCTCCGTGGAGCTCTGGCCCGGACAACTCTTACACAAATAATCTCCAGGAGCTCTGAACCCATGCTTCACTGTGGACACAGACAGTGCTGTAGAAAAAACAGACTGAAGTTGCTTCTTTTTCATGGCATCTGTAGTGTAAAAACCGTTTTCGTCCAAAACATTTGTGGTCGGAAAATCCTGACACCTCATAAATTATCTTAGAGGCGCAACAAAGCTTCAAAAAGATGAAACTCAATGCTGAGGTCAGCAGGAATTTTTTTGCATCTTCTGCAGTGGAGGAGCATTTTCAGTCTCAGGAAAACCACCACAAAAAGAGGCAGCAAGAAGGGAGAATGTTTCTTGGCATGAGAGCCCCAGCGCTCAGGGGAGTAAGGCGTCTTCTATTATTTATTTTTGGCCACCTCTGTGTTCACACATCATCAGAACATGATCCAAGTGACCACGGGCACCCGACAGCGAGGTGGCTGCTGCAGTTGGGTGACACTTCCAGGTCCACCCAAACACTCAGGATAATTACCCTTGCACAGTGCTGAGGGCTGCACAGGTTGAGCACCTCCTGAAGACGCTTTATAGGTGAGGTGGGTGTGGGACAGGGCTGAAGCACTGCAAAAACACAGTCAGCTTCAGTGCTAGCTTGCAGAGAGCATGGAAGGGCATCATGAAGAGTGCTTCATGGTCTGTATCAGCTCATACCCACAAGCAGTCAGCAGGCATTTTTTTAAAGCTGTTTTCCTATTCCTCCTGACTACAAATGCAACCCTGCCGCTGCCCTGCTGTGTGAGGCTGAACAGGCTGCTCAATCCCTCACACCTCCCCAGATTACAGCTAGTCTGAATGAGGACAAATACCTAGCAGTTTCCCTTTCTCTCTGCTTGACCATTTCTGTTTTGTTACCCAGAGGAGAGTTTCCTTTTGCCAGACCAGGTGGAGAACCAGCACCCTGAAGGCTTTGCCACATGCAGCCTTTTTGGACACAAGAACCTCTGCAGTTTAGTTACCACGCGTGGGGTTAGGGTGGCACCCAGCTCTCCTCCTGCAGCACATTAAACCCCAAGTTGCTCTAAACAGAGGAAAACCGAGGTGGTGTTTGAAAGGAGAACAGAAACCTGACTTCCAGGATGGCCTGTGGCTCCCCTGCTGTGGTCTGTGGCAGAGAGGACCAAGCCAATGACAGGGAGTTGAGGAGAGAAGGGCTTTTTTTTTGCAAGGGAAAAAGTGGAAGAGCTGTTTCTAAGAAAGCAGAGTGAGATTTCGGGTCATTATTTATCCCCTTTACTGAGTAGTCATCAAAATGCCTCCATTTAATCTCCAGCCTTGCTTTTATGTGTCTTTTTTTGGAGAGTGAAGTTACAAGGTAAGATATGAACTGCTCTCCATTTCGGTGGGTGGACAAAACTTTCAGATTTAAAACTTCTCTCCATCTGTTCAGCTCTCTGAGTCCCTTGCAGGATCTGACCTCCCTGCCCACTTAGTAAATCAATGGTTTCTAAGGCATGTAGAACTGATTTTATGGCAGCAAGATGCATTTCACTAGATTTATGTTATTAAACTGAAGGGGGGAAAAGCCTCCTTTTATTTGGGGCAGTCCTTGAGTTTTACAGGCTTGTTTGAGAAAGTAATTATTTTGGCAATGCTGGGGCCTCCTTTATTGGATCGTAAATGCATCCTGAACAGCTCTCGGAATAACAAGCAGACCTTTCCCTGAAAGGCTAAGGATTGCCTTGATTAGCAAATCTGAACATTAGTAGTTTACTTTGTGATTAGCTTTGCTGCTGAGAGCTGCCTTGGTTCATTTATCTGGGACTACTCACAGGATTAAGAGTGTGTGTAAATGTTTGCAGGATCAGTGTCACAAATGAAAAAAAAAACCAATCCAAAAGCTGTTTCTTTGGAAACATCCTCTCTGACCATGTTAGGGAAAAGGATCAGATAATTGGGTTCTTTATGATGCTTATTATAAAAAATGTTTTGGAACTAGTTCAAGCACCAATCAGAAACCACATTGTTCCACTAAATCACTTTCAGATGCCATTTCAGATACAGAATACAATTACTCCTAGTTTAAAAATATAAATGTTCCCTTCATAAAACACACACACAACTATTTTAATTTCTTTTATTTTTATCTGTCTTGGCTGGGGTACAGGCCTTCCACGGATGATCTATCAACAGCTTTTGTGCCATTTCTTTCTGCCAGGCGTCGTGCAGAGCCCACGTACGGTGTAGAAGAGCTGTGACATGAACTTTGGGGCTTTTCAGGCAAAAGAGCCCTTGCACAAACCGGGAAGCTGGAGGCACAGGCTTGGATGTCTGGGTGCTTAAGAAATCAATTCAAAGCAAAACCTGGAACAAAAATTCTGCCTGAGTGTTGCATTAAAAACCCACGCGAGATGCCTGGAGGGGTTCCTGGCTGGCCACTTTTGGTTATTGGATCACTATGGGTTTGAGGAGGCAAACTCCCTTCTCTAGGGGGTGGCTGCCGCCCACACGCACTCCTGGCTGTCAGGGGAGCTCTGTGATGAGCTCAAACTGGGAGCCTGGCCCTGCTGGTGATGGGGACCCACCCGCCAGCCCTGCTGTTCACGTGCGAGCACGGGCCAGCGGGGAGGTGGGAAAACCTGGGAAAGGAAAAGGCTGCTCCATTGTGGGACAGCACCCTCTGCTCCCTGGGGTCAGCATGGCACGAGCACTGCCCCAGCACAGCCCCTGAATGAGAAAAATTTGGTGTTGGCAGCACAGCACGCACATCTTCCTTCCTCCTGAGCCAACACCCCGGCACCTCTGGAGGGTTCCTCATGCTCTCTGTAAGGTGTGACTCATTTCTCAGGAGGCAGCATCGCAGCAGAGAGGTCGAGAGGGACCCCCAACAACAGCAGACCCCAGGGCATGGGCAGGCAGAAGGATGCTTGGCAAAGGTCCCAGTCTGCCCAGCAGAAGCCGCGAGGCAGGGTCCCAAGCCCCAGGCTCCTGCGGTGTAGCTGCTGGGCTGCGTAGAGGACTTTGTCACCTCTGCCAGCACACTGTGCTGACTGGGCTGGGACTGTCTGGGTCATGGGTAATGGAAATCTTTCCTCACTGCCAGGAAGCCGTCCTTCCTCACTGCTGAAATCCTTGAGAGTTTTGTCTGCTCTGTTTCGGTGAGCGCGGCCCACACTCCTGCCAGGCCAGGCCTGTTCTCCAGGCCTTGGGTGCCCTGTGCTGGGCTCAGTCCTGCTGTGGGACAGGAACCCACAGACACCCGGGAGCCCTGCCCCAGAATCCAGACAAAACCCCCAGAGATGCCAGACCCCCAAAAACCTGGCACAAAGCCCTGGGAACCTGGGATCAAAACAAGGCTTAGGGATGCTTGAGGATGCTGCCATCTTTCAGACACTCCACAGGCTGTCCTTTTGTATTTTTTTTTCTTTTTTTTCTGGTGCAAGCAGAGGGGTTTCTCAGCATCAGAGCAACACGAGACTCTTGAAGGCTGCTTTTTGGAAAAAATATATGGAAACATTTTCATACTTTCCAAAACAAAAGCTGCTAAGGGGTTTGTCACTAAGGGAAAATTCCTCCACTGGATTTTGCAAAGGCTGAGATTTCTGAGTTTCCTCACTCCACTCATGCCTCTTTTGGGAGGGCTTTGGTCTGACACTGAGAGGAATGGCCTTTGAACTCAGTGGTAGCTTAAATGCAGTGTGTGAAATCCCGGCCCCACAGAAAGCACCAGCAGGTGAGATCAGGAACTGGGGCACGGTGCGTGAGCTGGCATTGCTGGGGCCTCCTGGTGGAGCAAGGGATCTGCTCTGAGCCAAAATCTTAGCAGGCATGTGTCGCCTTGTTTTCCAGCCTTCAGCCTTGGAGTCAGAAATTTCATGTAAACAAAGTAATGTTTACAGAACTGTTATCATGT
>VZUI01097713.1:0-79798 GCA_013401135.1 Cettia cetti | reverse complement strand
GTCGCCGCTGGCGGAGCGGCCGCGGGCGCCGCTGTTCCACTCCGGCCTCCCCAAGGGCGGGCGGGGGCCGCCGCACGGCTCCCCGCTCTACGGGCCCCTCCGGCTCGCCGGGCCGCTGCCGCCGGCGGCGGGGGGCTCGGCCTCGTTCCAGCCGTACGCCGTGGAGACCCCCCTGGCTTAATGGAGCCCCCCTCCTCCCCTGCGAGGGACCTGCCCGGGGAGGCGTGGAGGGGGAAAGGAGGAGGCTCTGGATCCCGCACTTTAACTCCAGAGGCGACCACAGCCTCCAAGCAAAAGCCTCGGTGACTGTGCCTTAGTGAAATGACAGTGGGTTTAACTTAAGCCAAAAAAAAAAAAAAAAAAAAAAAAAAAAAAAAAAAAAAAATTAAAAAAAGGGAAGGGGGAAGAAAAGAAAAATTCAACTAACTGTCGGTTTGGACATAGCCATGAGCCTCAAGTGCTTCTTACTGTTCTTTGAGACTACTTGACTTAAGCCAGTCCCTCGCCACCTTCTTTCTATGTCCCTCTCTTGTCCCCACATCTCCTGCTACCGAAGCCTGGGGCGGCAGAGCGGGGGTGCCCCGCGGAGGGGCGCGGTGGCGGCCGCTGGGGGATGCGCTGTGCGCTTGGGAGGGCGGGGAGGAGGGATGGGGCCGGGATCAGCAGGAAGAGAGAAGGGGAGGGGGCCGGGGTCTGCTTTGGAGCCGTATGTCTGTACTGCAAAGCAATGCATCACTGTGCCAAAAGAAACCTTTTCTCCTGTCCAGCAACTAGCATTTCGTGGGAAGGGAGGATATTAAATTATTTATAAAAGTAGTGTTTTAAACACAAAGAGAGTGCAGCTTTTTAAATTAATTATCGGAGGAGGTGGGAGAGGGGAAAGGGCTCACGGAAATGTCAGGCGTTGTCTCCTGTACTGGCCGGCGTTCTACATTTATGACCAAGACCACTGCTACTGGAAAGAGAAGAGTAATTTTCTTCGTATTTTATTTTTGTGTTTGTATGTAATATATGTGCGTGTGCATTTTATTGATGCTCGGCCACCATGTTTTTCCGGTTGTTTTTTTTTTTTTCCCTTTCTCCTATCCCCTAAATAAAAGCTGCCCCCTTAATAAAGGCGGTAATAAGGAGAAGAGCGTGATGTCTGTGCTGGCGAGAGGGAGGGAGACCTGTCGTGGGACAACCTTGATCGAGGAGCTTGGTTAGGGCCGCGGGGGCAGCAGGGCTGCCTGCCCTTTCGTCCCTACCCCTGCCGGCGGGTAGAGGTGCCACCTATGGACCCGCCTTATTTTAGTCACGGGAGATGTGAGGTTCTCCTCTTGGGATGCCGCCAGGTATGAAAGTCCTCTGCAATTCCTCGAGTCAAATCAGAATTTCCCGCCGGGGCTCAGCCCTGCAGAAATGCTGGCGATTTGCAGGCGGGGCGATTTGCAGGCAGAGATATTTGCAGGCAAACTGCCTGACGTAGAGGCAGCCTGTGAAAATCCTGTACGTCTGCGCGCTTTTTTTGCTTCCTTTTTCTTTTTTTCCCTTTTTTTTTTTTTTTTTTTTTCCACGAAGGACAGCAGGTGACATGAGATCCTGTTGTCATCCCTCGGTCAAAGGAAAAGTCGCTTCAGGAAGGTCGTTGGCACTACGGGGCTCCAGCTGTCCGGCTGCTTCTGGTGGAGACATCCCCGCTGGCAGCTGCAGCGGGCAAATCCTCAGCGGAGTGAGAGCTGGGGAGTATCTGCTGGTAATAAAAAGTTTTCACTCGTTGCCTTCTCCCGAGGGGCGTTTGTTAAGGCTGATTTGTATTGTCAGAAGTGATCAGCAAAGCCTCAGAAAGGCTAAGTCGGAAAAGGGAAAGGTTAGGGGGCTAACTGCCTGTGCTACCGAGTTACAAATCGGTGTCGTCCCCGAACTCGAAGAGTTTATACAAATGCTGAAATGATCATCCGGGGTTCGTTTGTTGGGTTGTTTGTTTTAATTATTACTTTTAAAAGCATGAACATCGGCGGGCTTTTTTTCCCCTTCAAATCCTCTGTAAGCACAGGTTACCTAAAAAAAAAAAAACAAAAACGATGACAAGGAGAATTTTGGGCTCTGGATGGTCTTCTCTCTAATTACATGTGTTTCGAACCTTGGAGTTTCTCTCCCTCCTTTTTTTCCCTAAGCACCGAGAGTCAGCCGCTGACTAGCTTCTACCCTGCTCGCAAAAATTATTCCGAATAGCAAAGGTGTGTTGTGGAAGGAAAACTTCAAACAGAACAATCTGCGGCCGAAAACACCGACTTGTTTCAATACAGCTCAAACAGATTTCACGGTGTGTTTAGCTCAGACCATAACATCCATCAGAACATTGCGAGAGATTAGTGACTAATGTATGAAGTAATCCAACCCTTGAAGGAATTGGTTTTTATGTACACACACGCATGCACACATACACACTATTTCGACATAATTCTGCCTTCAAGGCTCTGTGCAAATATTAATCTAGCCTTCCACAATCTGCTCTTTCCTCTGGCTCGTATTTTGCCATCTCTTTTTTATAGGAGTCCACATGACCTGTCAGTATACCGCTCCTAGTATCTTTCGCTTTTGTCCATTTGTAAAGGTTATATTTCAGGGTATGTTAAAACTATCTTGATGGAAAGTGGAATTTGTTATCATAGCCACAAGTGTGTATTTTAATCAGATGTACTTAGGCGTGAGTAGGGATGAATTGTGGGTAAACGTATGCTTAACAAGATGACATTGAACTTTTTACTTTTAGAAAGTAAGTACACTAAAAAAGAAAAAAAAAAGGGGGGGAAAGGCAAGCCAGCAGAGTTCGATATATCCCTGGTTAATAAGTATTATATTCCGTATTTATCTTCTATGAAACTCCATTTTTTGATATGTCGAGAAACTTATGTCAGCGGTACAGTAACAGGGATATCTGTGTCCTCGCGCTCCTTTCTTGGCCCTTGTCTGGATTTCCTCAGGGAGTCGAGCTGAGGGTTTAAAGTGGTCCCCGGTGCGGGGCGATGGGAGCAGGTATCGCCTGCCTGCTGTCCAGAGCCCGCTCGGCAGCGGGGCTTTCGCGTGCTGAAAAGTAGGGAGGGTCTTCTCCTCCTCCTCCTGCTTGAGCATCACCCTCCTAAGAGGAGGCAAGAGACGAATTTCCCCCTGCTGACCTTTGGGCGGAGATTGTCCCGTTCGGCTCAGGACGGAGCCGCTGCCGGTGCTGTCAGGTGGCCCCGCGCACACGGCAGAGGCCCCGCAGCCGCCCCGCCGGGCGGGCAGAGCGGCGGGAGGGAGCCGGTATCGGGGGCGGCCGGCCCCGCCGCACAGCCATAAATCCCAGCTGTCAGCTGTGACAGACGGCTGGTGAAACACAGCACCTGTCCAAACACTTTCCAGCAGCAGGTAATCAGAGAACCGACACTTCACATTTTTGTGTGGAACAAGCGCATTAACCATTTCACAGACCTTCCCGAAACAGCGATGTTTGCATGTCTGGGTACTTTGTCTTTTTTAACGTCTAATAAATCAGGACGACAGAAGAGAGACAAAGCCTTTTGACTTGTGATATTTGACACATCAGCAGCAAGCCAACGCTTTGGCGCCACGGCCTTTTAGCCCTACCAGTGTCTGCATCACCCACAGCATGTTTGTTGGATGGGTGCAGTTTGTGATGGTACTTGAGGGATTTTTACACACTGCACAGGCAAATATTAAGTCAATAGCACAGAAAGGCTGACAGGAACAGGGAGCAAAAGTCTCTATCAGCTCTCTATCAGCATGTGAGAGGACCTGAAAACAGCCCGTGCTGGCTTCCCCAACACCACTGCATTTTCTCCCTACGCCTGGTGGAAACACTAGCTTAAGGAGAATTGCTCGTGAATTCAGATTCAGACTGGGCTCTGGTTTTAAGTGCATTTTTGAGGAGAGATCTAGCTTTCCAAATAAGTATATTTTATTTTCCCACCTATAACTAATTCATCTCTTTCAGGCTTTGAATGTTTTAACTTGCTTTAAAGAAAAAAAAAAATCTACCCGACAATCCAAATATTTTCATCAAATATTTTTGGGCATCTTCTCCGTATCCCACCCCAGTTACGGCAGATAGTGATTAAAACGGTTACTTGAATAATGTTAGTCCTAGCCACTTTCCTAAATCTCTTCAAATTTTAACCTGCTGAGCAGAACTGCATAAATTTCTCCTTAATGGAATAAGACAAAATTAATGCAAAGGAGATGTTTAAGCAGAATTTTGTGCACTTGAGGAATTAATGGCTGCCAAACATGAACTCACAGAAGAAATAAGCTTGCAAAAGTGATCTGTAGATAACAGCTTACATATATTACATACAGTCCATGCAGCAGGATAATAGAATAATACTGTGCCTGTTCTCCTTTATAGTGGAGGCAAAGTGTTTGACTCTTGTATCTCAGAGGAGGTATGCAAGCAGGACAGCATTTTGTTTATTTCCCCATCAGATTAATTAAATCAGATTTTCAACAAGCAGATCTGATGAAGCCTGAAATTTGCTTTCAGCTTACCTTCCAAATCACACATAAGATGGCATAAGTATCCCATCACTATTCATAATGTTACTGAGGAAGGAATCCACTGAAATCAGTCTTTTTATTCAACAGCCATCTCAGCACAGCAGCGCTAGCTACAAAACTCTGTTCAACACACAACTTTAGTGAAAGCTTCTAAGCAAAGAAGTGCAGCCCTTTGTATCACACTAGATGCTGAGAAGATGGAAAAAAGTTGGATGGAATTTTGTCTCAGGAATTTGCAGGCTTTTCTACCCCAAACTCTTTTTCAAAAGGGTGTGTCTTAAGGGCTGGATGAAACAGAACAGGAGAAAAAGAAATCCCACCCCAGAAAAGGCACATACAAAGGACTCAGATTCATGGGCCCTTCATTTTTCACTCTTTGCCTTAAGAAGATCAAGGTGAAACTTCCTACACAAGAGCAAGGAGAGCAACCACAGCCCTATAGAGAAGGGCAGTGCTTCTAACCAAAGTCCGCATTTTGCACAACTCTTCACTGGGCTGGGGGAGGTGTTTCATTTAATAACAGGCAAGAGAGTCAGTCCTTTTGTTGTGCCAGGATTTTTGCCTTTAAAGTCTGAAGTAGACAAAAACAAAGTTGAAATCCACCTCCAGCCAAATTCAAGGCACTAAGTTGTGATTTTGGCAAGAAGAGTGCTTGTTGCAACTTTGCTGAGCCCTACAGTAGCCCTTTAATGATGGGGTGAATATAGTTCCATCTTTCATTTACATCCTGAAGAGGAAACATTTGCCTCTTGACTCAATTCTCCTGTCTTCATTGACTCTCAGAAGTCTCAAAACCAGCTTCAGAGAAGACATCTACAGAGTGCAAATACCCGATCATAAAATCAGTCAAATGGCTACAGGATCACCTAGTCCTTTCTAAACATCCAAACATATTAATACAACATTTTTCAGCTATCTATTGACAGCTTCAGAAAGCTACTAATTCACAGTCTCCAGCTCTGCATAGGAGCTGGACATTGCTGCTGTTGCCTTCAGGAAGTTATACCTCCATACATCTGGAGGGACTAGGCCTTTGTCCTCTTTTCCAGCGCCAGAGGGGGAGAATATGAGGAAGGATTGAGAGAACACAGTCATTACACATTTATGCTCTTGCACCATGCTATTGTTTTCTTTGTTATGACCTGTTTCAAAATGTCAGAGCCCTTTCAAGCAGCATGGCACGCTAATAGCCTCCTCTGCTATAGGGAAAAGCAATGTTTTTGTGGGTTCTTTCCCCTTCTTAATTGCAGAGAATATTCAAGATGGAGCAATACAATTCTAGTCCTTGGTACAAAGTCTTGAGCAGAGTATGTGGGACCCAGAACCACAAGGTAGGAAAACATGTAAGAGGGGGAAAACCAGGAAAAATAGGGTGACACCTAGTTTTCCAAATTCTGCTGCTGTTGCTTCCTGATCATAACTATCCACTAAACACATGTTTATATGCAGTATGTGTTTATAAATGTTTTAATAAGTATAATTTAGCTGTTTTAGGGTCCAATGGGTTTATTTCAGCTGTTTGAATTGCTGTTATTTTAAGCCATGATTTGGTACTGGAGTATGATTCCAACAACATCTGACAGCTAGTAACCTCTCCCACAAATAGTACACTTCTTGTTTATCCTTAACATTGCTAAAGTATTTTTAGTCCACTGTAGAGAAGTAGTGATAATGAATAATATACCTGAGCCAAACTGGGCTTAACTACAGGCATTCTGTGGGTCCATGAGCTATCCCAGAATACCTCATTGGGAGGACTCTTCAACAAGGCTGCTTCTGTGAAATTTATTTTTAATTTGATAAATCTTAAAGTTTCCTGCCTTAAAGATCTCAGCACTGCAGCAGAAACCTGGGACTCCATTTTCCTAGACTATTACTTTATTCAGTAGCTGTTACAAACAGGCAGATGAACTTCAGCATTCCAAGTATAAGTTGTCAATCTTTCTTGAATTTTTGAAAAGACAATTTTCTATAAAACCTCTGAGATTATCTATTGTCTTTCAAACCAGACATATGACTTCAAACTGTCCATTTCAGGTCCTTCCACAGCATTTACTGTTTGAAATGACAGCATCTTACTACAGAAATAGCTTCACTAGATTTCTAATAAGAATGTAGAAAAACATGGACATGAAAGTTTTCTGGAATCACCCAGTTGCTTTCCCACCAGTGCAGTTTCTTTCCGCTTTTTGGGGTTTTTGGGTTTTTTTGGGTTTTTTTTGTTTTTTGGGGTTTTTTTGTTGGTTTTTTTTTTTTTTTTGATAACTTAAGAAGCAAGGCAGTATTTAGTAGCTATGTTTAAAGCATCCTAAGCAATGAAGAAGAAACCCTACAAAGATATGGTTTTCTTTGTGAGACAAGTTAAGTTGCATAACCAGGTGATAGCAGATTTTTAGTATTATTTCTAAAACAAGAGTTTAATGGAATTCTCTTTCACCATCAAGCAACTGCTGCTGCTCTGGGTACTTCACACAGCCATCACCAATGCAGTGGTAAGTGCTCAGTACTCATCCTCGTACAACGGCAGAGTTATTCCCCTCGCTTTGGCATAGACAAGCCTCAATTAGTTGTATGTTAACATCACATTCCCCATTAATCACTTAGCAAAACTGTACAGATGTACAGCAGCAACTTTCCCAATTTTTTTCCTTGTAAGTCAGTCCAGGAAGCCCCCAAGTAATTTCTGTGTATCTCTGAACTTCTCTGGATCATCTCTTTCTGACTAATCGTAAGAACATGGCAAAAGCATAGCTTTCTATGTCACAATACCTGGAGTCATGTCAGGTTCTTCCCATGCCCCCCAGCTCCAGAAGAAGCAGGTTAACAAAGGACGAAAGTTATAAATTATATTCAAAGCAGCCAGGCTCACAGATGACAACAGAGTATAGACTGCAGTTTCTCAACTTTCTTAGCAATAACTATCAAAAAAACCCGCTTCAGTGTAACATTTCAACAACCTTGTTCAGCCAGAGAAACAGCCTTCCCCTTTCACTTCCCTCTGCTCCCTTATCTTGCTTTCCCTTATTCAAAGCTATCCTTAAGGAAACAGAAACAATTTTGCCCTTGAATCTAGTCTAAAAAACACTGAGTACAAAAAGACATAACTTGCCATAGACTTTTCTGATGCCTTAGCATCCTCTGCTAAGAGGACTTTTCCCCAAGTCTCTTACAGACAGCCTTCTCTCCTTCCAGATCCTAAATTGGGAAAATAAAGCTTATTAGCTGTATTTTTTCTGGTTAGAGCTCCTAAACTAAAGCCCCCTCATCCTGTAGCAAAGTCCCTGCTGAGACCTTGGCCAAAGCAAAATTAAAGTATATCACTATCACTGCTCATGCCATTTCCCAAGGAAACTGGGAAATTCTTGGGTCTTCCACAGCTAACTAGATAAAACACTTGTTAGAGCTCCCAAGGATAATTCACGTTAGAATTTTCCTGTTCCACAGGAACTAAGTGCTGCTCCTAACTTCTTTATTCCACACAAAGAAGATTGATTCTATTCTTTGCTGGGAATAAGGTTCCCCCACCCCATACTGTTACCAGTAGCTGCATGGGAGAATTTCCTCTTTGCACTATTATTTCTAGCACTGCAGATGAGAGGTTCAAATCTGAGCAGGTGACTTGACATGCTCAGCATATACTATAATCTTGTTATTATATTATCTTCCTCTACACTACAAACAAACAGAGAATGGACTGTAAGATTGCCCAAACTTTAATTAATGCTTGCATCAAAAAAAATTTATGTTAGACACCTTTTTGTTCCTTGTCCAACTGAAATCTCAAGACGAAGAGATTCTCTGTGTGAAAAGAAATGAAAGGTATACATTTTCATAGCTTGATTTAAAAGTTGGGGAATTATGCTGGGGTTTCCTACAGGGTGGAGATGACTCCTTAAACTAGGAAACAGCTAAAGCAGCTAGAAGTCAGTCAGGTCAGCCACAGGTTTGTGAACACTGCAGTGGTGCCAAAGGCCTGTTAGTTGGAGGAGTAAATCTGTATAACAAAGAAGAGCATGGGATATAGTTCTAGGGCTAGTACTTGTACTAATTAGCCAAAGCTGTAGTTTACTGTCTTGCTCTAAGCTGCATAAAAGCCTTTTTATTCAGGTCACTGTAGTATCAGCAATTAGTAATTATTTTCACATATATTAAAAAAGTCCGTACAGTGAAACATCTTAAAGCAAATAAATTAAGAAAACTGGACCAGTGTACACCATTATTTTAGCACCTTTTAATTCAGTGCACATATCACTGTAGTGAACTATTTAAATTAAAGGACCACACTCCTTCTCTTCCTATAGGATTGCTGCACCATCCAACTAGTTGTTGTGGAAAGGAAACTGTCTTGTGCAATTAGAAGGAAAATTGTTCTCAGGGCCCTGACTCAGTGGAATTAAGGAGGTTTATTCCAACTGAGAATAAAATACCTCTGGAAAAGAATGAATGTTTAAAATGTTTAAGTCACAGTATTATAGATGTGCATGCACATGGGAGAACTAAAAGCTTTAATTCTTTTCAGCCAGCTTAGTGTCAGGATATATAGAAACCTGTTTTAAACTAAGACTTTTTTTGTTTTACGTTTGGAGTACTTCTGGTAGTTAGCTTTATCAGGAACATAGGCAGTTGTTGCTTTGCCAGAAACTATTTTAATACAGGGGACACTGCAATGGAAAAGCAGGGCTCCTTGTGGACTTGAACACCCTGTCATAGTATCCTTTAAGAAATGAGGTTTTGCAATTTCTGAGGAGTCACGTGCACCCAGACTTGAATCTAACTCCGATAATAATCTAAGCCGTGGGACCCTTCCCTTTGGCACAGTTCTGCTCTTCCTTACCAGAACAAGAGGTCTGGCTTAACAGGCTGGTGCCTACAGGTCTCCCAGATGCTATGAGGTCTGACAAAACTGTATCATCACATTCATTCTTATTTAATTGCTAGCAAAACAGGATTGAACACTGCTTGAGTTCAATTTATTTTGGTTGGTTGCTTTTGTAAGCACCATCCATCCACATCCTCTAACTCAAGGCCAGCAAGTAACATCCTGTGATGAGGGATTGTGCCAATAACATGGATCGATCAGCCATCACTACACAAAGTGCAGCACAGGAGTATTACAGGGATCTCCATCACAAAAAGAAGTTTGATGTTTTATGGTTATTACTAGAGTACGTTCCTCAAAGTGGCACATGCCAACCTCAGACCATGCCTGCACAATTTCTACTAATATCAGTCACATCCGAGCTCAGCAACAACAGGCCACAAGAGCTTGCAGACAATAAAGAAAACCTCACAAACCAATCACTGTATTTCATCACTTCATAACAACTGTAAAACACTAGAATTGTATGGCTATTTCCCCTCAAAAGGTCTGGGTTAGGAATGGATGCACATAATAAGCTCCTTTCTATTTATTTGACAAATTTCCCATCCAATGACAAGAACAGACTGAGAAAACCTGAAAACATATTTCCATAGATTGACTGAGAAGTATGTTCTGTTTGACTTCAGCCTCAAAATTTCATTTCACAATGGTGAAAAAAATAAAGGTCCATATGTTTTCAAGATACATACATATCTACCTACACGACAGATGGCTCCAGCTGATTTCAGCAGGAGTTCTCATGGACATTAAATATCCCAGTCATTCAGCTCTTGTTGGGAGTGGCTCAAAACCCAGCTGAGCCAGGAACTAAATGTGAGCAGCTATACATTAATCTTAATTGCTATTCTATAAATAGCCTGGGAAAGAAGGTAATGGGAAACCCCAGCCAAATTGAGCAACCAGAGGCATGAAGAGGTATTTTTGTGTCCCCTGCATTATTAAAAGGCCAAATAGGTGTTCAAATTAGAAGACTCAAACATTGATATCAAATTCTGTTTTGAGCAAGAGGCTTATTTTGGCATAAAGCCAAAAAATCATAAAACTAATTTTCATCTGATAGTTGGTTATATATTTTCATAATTCTCTGTTGCTTTTCTTTAAACTTGTCTTGTAAGAGCCAGATTTGAGATCTTAAGATGCTGAACAGGCTGATTACTTGCACAGTAACTGTTTTCCTGATCTTCAATTTATTTCAAAGCACCTTATGGCCACAACTGCAGTAAGTTGGGAGGAACCAGAGGCATTTCAGGGTGCTGAGCTTACCGTGGGCCAGGCTGCATCTGGTTCTTCTGAGGTTCTCAGCATGCAACAGAAAATTCCATCTCGTATAACTCCACCCGGAAGTACATGCAATGCCATCCTTACCATAGATAGAAGAAGCTTTTTTACTCCAGTAGGAGGTTAAATCAATGAGCAATACCTGGAATGTCTGACAGACCAGGTCTTGCAAGGGCACATCACCTTAATGAGCAGAACAAAAACCCTTAAGCCTTCAAAATGCACAGTAATTCTTCAGGGAGGGTCATGATAGGCAGGAGTTAGTCAGATACTCATGGACAAGGACACACCATTCTTTAACAAAGTAGGGAAAAGTTGCTCCCACATCTATGAAAACTTGGACCTTGGAGACAGTCCTGAGGTCCAGAGGGTCACAGGTTCATGTTCTTCCAGCTAAATCTGCTCCACAGGATGTCTGCAGAGACAGAAGCTTTGTCCAAGCCCTGCCAACCCCTGCTGTCTCTCAGGACAATCAACTGCCAAACACAGCAGCAACCGGAAGGAGACTGGGAAAGGAGGAGGGAACAACTTACTCTCCTGAAGGCCTTGCTGCAGCTCTGCCTGACACCATATCAGTCACAAGTCTAGAGGTTTATAAGCTTCCAACCTAAACACTTTTATCACCATGCACTGCTCTAAGCCCTGGGGGTTCCCTTCTGCCCATCAAGGCATAGAATGGTTATCATAATTTTCTGTCATGTAAACTCAACTACTGTTCAAGTTGCACTGATGCACGACAACCATACAGTGTTGATCATCCATATCAGGCTGAAAACATACCTAAACTCTGAGATGTTTATATGTACAGACTGGTAGGGAAGCTTGACTGGTGGCCCTGCTTGCATAAGGCTCTCTCCTTGGTAGTTCTCCCGACTGAACACACAGGAAAAACTAAATATTTAAATAGATTTTTTTTTTCATTAAAGTTATAGTGAGAACAAAACCAGAATCTGATTTTCAGTCAGGAAGGGGAGAAAAAAAAATCTTATTCAAAATTATTCACATTTAAACTTTGGTTTCTTTTCCAGAGACCTGATCAACACTGTCAAACATAGTACTACTTTTCATTTGCTTGATTTACTCCAGTACTTACTTTAGTAGCTCTGTACAAAATAAGGAGAAAAAAAAAGAAAACAAACTTTTTTTTTAAAACATCATCTGATAAATGTAATAGCAAAGAGCCCATCAATATGCAATCTGAAAAATATATCAAAGTGTTATCTACAAATAAAACCCACAATTATTTGGAAAATCACCATTTACACTTATATGAAAAAAGCATAGCATTTTTATGGCTGAAGAGATAAATATATATTGGCATTCACTGAACAAGTTTGTCTTGGTGAAAAGCTGTCTAATATGACAGAGTAGAAATATGGATTAAATGTGGCCATATTTGCACTATGAACACAGAGCTCAAAGCTAGAAAAAAATAGATCTTAAATCTCCAAGTTTCACTGATGTAAGTGGGAGCATGAAAAAATAAAGGTTTTGTATGAAAAAAGACTTGCAGAGCCAGTTTCTTATTCTGCAATCAGAGAGACCCACATGCTACAGAGAAGAAGGAATCCATCCTTTTGATGTGGGCAAGCAAGGGAATGTCTCCTTCTGGACAGGAGCATGCAACTGCACCCCAAGTGGCACAGGTGATGGCTGTTCATCACCCCAGGGGCCCCTATGCTTCACTTGAGCCTGTGAGTTCTGGCAACATCTCCCAGCCTGTTCCCTGATGGAATGCTGAAAGACCCGAGCAAGACAGGCTTACCACCAGCATGGCCTGCAAGGTGAATTACCTTTTCCTTGGCTGCTCTGTCCAGGAGAACTCCAGCACATTCCATGCAGCTGAAATACTTCTTACTAAAAGTCCAAATTTACAACCAATCTGTATAGAGCTTTCCAATGGACATGGAATTGGTGGAAAAATGCCACGAGAAACGCCAAGCTAGATTGTGAGAATTGTTATGCATCTTTTCATAGGAAGCCATGTAATTCCAAAATTCCTTCAGATATGTCCAAAAATCTGCCTATATCAAAAAGATCTTTATAGCTAGCCCAAGGTCCTGTCTCCAGTATTCTCTATAGCTTATGGCATGTTAACAGCAGGTAAACATATTCCCACCTATTTTCTAATTCCACATGAAGGTTTGGATATTCCTAAATCAGAACAGGATTTTGGTGCTTAATAGCCCTGAAAAACTTTTCTTTAGCAAATCTGTCCTGTCACTTTTTGAGCCCATGCCAACTTTTTCAGTTCAATTTCACAGTCAGATTTGTGAAGATTCACCTCTTGCTGTTTTGTTAAGAAAGTGCCTCCTGATAACAGGCCACAGAATCAACTGTAGTTGCCATCTAAGAGAAATTTGCAACCATTGCCCTAAGCTCTTCACTCACAACTTCAGACCCACATTAAATCCCCTTACAAGAAACCTCTTGAAGAGTTTTGATAAATTTATCTCTCTTCCTGATCATACACCTGAACCTCATTCTACCTTTATTGTGCCTTGCTCTGAGAAGCAGAGGTGGTTGGCAAAGATTCTCCAAACACAGAAAGGATTTGTGAGCTGAGTATACCAAGGACCCATATTACGCAAACACAAGTGAACTGGTAGACATGAAAGATATTTTTTATCTTTACTGGTTGGTACAGTTTTCTCCAATTGCAGCTCAATCTGGACTTTTGTTCTTCATTAGGAAAATCAAAGCAGCACTCCTGTGTGGTAAAAGCTGTTTCAGAGCATACCTGAAGCATTTTTTTCTTCACCATTAAAATTGCTCTCTTTCAAAAAGCCAGATGTACTTCAGCTTTGGTAGGGAGGATTGGACCTATGTATGTTTATCAGCATTAGGCTGTCTAGCTCTGTCCCTTTGTCTTTAAGCAAGCAGCATTCAGATCGTGCAGCACATGATGTCCTCAGCTCCCTGTGAAGACTGCAAAAGCTGGTAGGGGATGGTGAGGTTAACAATAAACCATGCTTGAAACCCCTCCAGGCCACTCCCCACCATTCCATCCATCTTTCATGGGACTTTCATAGTTGCACGTTCCATTCTTGAAGTCTTGTCTACCACATGTGTAAGCAGAAGCACTGGCCTGCCAAAGACTAACTCCAATTCTATACATTTTTCTGGTTTAGATCTGTTCTTCTGACCCTGAAGACAGACCACAGATGTCTTGAATAAGTAGCTAGAAAGTTATTGGATTTTGACTAGAGCTGTCAAAGAAAGATCTCATGGTTAAGCAGGATGGGGCAAAACCTTCAGGAACAAATGCTACCTGTCCACCTTTTTCACATCAAAGGTTGACCAAATTCCATGTCTTTTCTAGGAGCCTGGATATCTGTATTCAGAAGACCTCCTCTGTTTTAATAGTCTTTTCTAGCGCTTTAGTCTTAGTAGGCAAAACCACCATCTTCAAGAGTGATCTATATTTTATACAAAAGTATTCTTAATGTCAAACCTTTGTGCCCACCACTGCCCAATCTGCTGAGAAGTAGCAGTGCTGTGTGTTCCTGATTAGCTAGAGAAGCACACAAGAAAGGTTTTGGAAAAGCTTTCTATTTCATATTTGTATCTTTGAATGAGCCAAAAGGTATTAAAAACCAGGAAAAGCGTTTTCAGAAGAATAAGTCATCCATCACACCTTTCCCCCTTTCCCCCGACAACTACTTTTGTTTAATATTAGCTTCAGTAACAACAACAACAAAAAAAAACTCATTACAAATTACCCAAGCTACAAGATAGCTTAAATATTAACAAGCATGTAAAGCCACTGGGGTAAGAGCCCGAAGCTGTATAATAATAAAACAAGACTCAGCGAGATTCCGTAATTATTTGTTACACAACCCAAGAAAGTAGCTAGAGCATTTCTAAGATTACACACCTCGCTTATGATGCCTAACCATGCCAGAAATTACATAAGGCTTTTTATAATATAATCATTTATCATTAAAAAGGCAAAACAAAGGGTCATTATGACCAGAGGTGACAATCTAAGAATTAGTTTATTTAGGACCTGACCCAAAGCCCATGATAGTGATTTGCCTACGTTTCAACGTGCTTTGGATCAGACGTTTAGTATTTTCCATGTTATTCTGGTTTTTTTGCTTCTGTGGAACTAAAGGACTGGAACTGTAGAGGAAATTAAAGCAGACATGTGTTCCTGTCAGAGCTGAGAAATCAGAGCTGGCACTGATTTTGGTGGTGGCAGCATCTGTTTTACATCCTTCCGGGGAAAAAAGAAAAAAAAAAAGAAAAAAGCTGGCCATCAATTCAGATTCCCAAACATAGGTTTAAATGCTTTCTAGGTATTTCACTTCTGGAAACATTAACATATACAGACAGCCCTAGCAAGGGTTGCAGGAAGCATCTGAAGCAGTTGAGATACAAGTCGATATATCTGTTCCTAGGCACTTTTATGTCAAGAAAAATGAAAAACAAATGACCAGCTGTACTGTTATAACAGGAAAATTACATCTGCAGCATGGAAATTGAGTCCTCAGCTGTAAGTCTAGCTCCATCCATCAGGAAGTCCTTTTGGATGAAAGCAGACACTCAAGTGAGACAGTCTATCTGTAATGCTGCAAGTGAGGACTCTACTTGTTCCTTTCCTCCAGGTAGGTAAGGGACTGTGGAGAGTACACAACTCAGTGGGGAAACACTACAAGAAAAAAATTCTCTCACATACAGTCATATACATTAACCTAGAAAACATAGTACTCCTGCATAAGAAGCAAAACAAAGACTTTGACTTGACAGGTAACAATCTACAGGATCAGATTCAAAAATATCTTCCTGTGAAAGTGCTGCTCTGCAGCAGTTAATTAACCCAGAGTCAACAAATGGATGAGGGGAGAAAAATCACCTCAGACTACAACAAATCTACAGTCTTGAATATTGGGGTAAATGTGGACAAGCTCCAGTTGTTAATTGCTAAAACCTTAAGCACCATTAAATGAGGCTTGCAGGATCTAGATGTTTTGTTACAGACAAAAACCAAAAAAAGGTTTAATAGCTCCCAGAGAATTTTCCTTGCAACTGAGCAAGACAGTCCCTGTGGGCAGACTAACCTGAGACTTGGTTTCTGTGCCTCTAACTCATTTGCAACATCCACATCTCCAGATGGCTGGCTGACAGTAACACCACTCAGGACTGACAGAGCACCCTCGGTCTCTCCAGATTCATAACATCCTTTAGCCCACAGCTCTTTCAGTGTAGTTAACAAGCCCTAATCCTGGCATCAACCAAGAGCTGCACAGTGGTTCTCCAACATACAGTTTGTCTTTCCACAGACAGTCAATTAATCAGGTCAACACAACAGTGGGCACCTCTCAGTGGGGAACAATTTCTTCTTCTTAATTGTACCAAGGACTTGTCCAGGAGCTCACCTCCATAGAGGCATTGGAGGTGCCCCATCTTCAGTTTCTGTGATGTCTAAATCTCTTCCAGCAAATGTGGCATCTGTGGGGCGCACTAGGCAAAATCGCATCACAATGAAGGATCAGAACAAAAAACTTCCTACCCACACAAACCCCAGTTAAGAAGCAATTCTTCTTTTCCCCTTACCCAAATGATAACTGTGTCAATTTGCCTTTCCCAAGATATTCAGTCTTCCATGTTCTTCAGCAACAATCCCTGGACACACTAACCATTTTCTACACAGACTGAAAAATCTGAGACTCAAATCTTTCCCTTTTCTAACATCCACCCTTACAAAAGGAAGAACTATTCCTACAGATCATATTGGCCCTCATTCTATTCTTGAGATACATGCTTTCAAATGAAAGGATAAGATAGAATTGGGTATTACTTCTTGGGCAGAAAGCTAAGCATCTCTTAATATGAGGGAATTTGTAGGTGCTTGTAGGAAAAGGCACTTTCTAAGCCAAGATGAGTTTAGCTTTCAACAGGAACATCAGCAGCCCTTACAAACCTTGTGTCTCTTAGATCTACTTGGTAGGAACAGGCACATTACTATTATAACTGATGAAACACCCACAGTTTTCTTTCTCCCCCATTAGCCTGAGAAACACCAAACAAAGTGTCTAACTAGTGTTATCTGACTTTGGAGCCAGTCTACTGGCTTTCTCTCAGCTCCCGTTCCTACAACTGGTGATTGGCATACAATTAAGAACAAAAACGAAGCAGAGCCTTTGTGGAGGTGTGCAGATAATCAAGGCAACACTGCAGCCTGCAGGTGTCTTTTAAGATAACACCAGGACACACCTGGATACTCCTCTGTTCTCCACTTCCAGAGGACAGCACACCAGCAGTGACAGACTAGAGGATCTTCTGAAGTCACTTTAATGGGCTGTGTGTTAAGTAGACCAAAATAAATTATTCAGGCTGTGTTCATAACTAGAAGGAAATAGTGATTTACCTTTCCTTCCCTCCCCTCCACCCTTCTCAATAATTGAAGGACTTTGTAAAGGTTATTTGTAGAATTCTTTACTTAACCTTGAGTGTTTATGCATATGGGAAACACTAAACACCTCAAGATGATGAACAATAAATGTAATTTTTATACAGAACTGGGAGCATAGGAAAGAAATAGAGATTTGGGACTGAACAGGAACACACAAGTGGGGACCAAATCAGCTAATGCTCTTTACCTTCTTTGATTTAGAAACCAGATACCTTGTTAAAGTCCCACTAAGCAGCCTGGTGAGCACAACTTTTTTAAAGTCTGTTGTCCCCCTCCATTGCTTTAACATATTTCTCTCCTTGAAGCTCAGCTGCTTTACCACCACCATTTTCAAGCTATTTCAGGTGATCAACTTCACTTAAATTACCTGTGAACTTCAGATCTTTTGTCAGCTTCTTCAAATAAGAGCCAGAAACAGCATCTTCTTTTACTGCTTTCTGAAGTTAAATATTCTCAGCACACTCCAAAATTTTGATTAGCTTTGTCATGTACTATTTCTTTATTTAAAACTCCTTCATGACCTGCCTTTGAAATCCTTCTTATAGTTACTTAAAACCAGATTCCGCCCTAACTCCTCCATTCAGTTTTGTGACCTCAGAAGCCTTATGGATTCTTACTACTTTTATTTCCCAGAAGCATACAGTAAACTAGGTACTCATCTCTTCCTCTCTGGAGAAAGTCTAAAATTCTTGGCATGTACTACAATCTCTCTCTCTTTTTTTTCCCTGTCTCCCTTCCATGGCAATTTATTCTGACATAGCAGTCATAGAATCCATCTGCCAAGTTTCTACAATAGCTCTTATAACTTATCTTTGGCTGTGGTCTAAGGCTTTGGATACTTTTGTTTAAATTGCCATACCGTTAGCATTAGTGTAGAGAGATCCCAAGTGCTCAGTTCACTGCCCTATTATTCTCGGTTCTGTTTCTATGATGACTTTTAGAAGGCTCCCCATTTTACCCCAAAAAATTTCAGGACACTGTTTTAGCTGTAGACTCTTACAAAAAAGTCCTTTTAAGCCTAGTTCTGATTCTGTCAAGGAATGCTTTCTCCCTGCTTTAACTAACTGGACATCATCTTTTATTTCTTCTTTCTTAAAGCACACAAAGTTCATGATCAGCAGACACAGACAGACTCAATCTGGTTCCTTTGCTCAGCAACACATTCTCCCGTTCCTGCCTGACTCTCTGCTTACAAGGACAGGAGCTATGGCTCCCCTGAGCCTCAAACTTATTTCCCATTTGGGTAGGGTCACACCTGGCTGTGGTTCCTCTGCAGTGACATATGAAAAAGCAGTCAGAGAAGCAATCACAATTCATCTTCCTATGACATCTCCAATTTAAGTACTTCCTACAGCACAAAACAGGGGAAACAATCTGGGGACCATTTCTGTGCCCTTCTGAAGCCTGCTACTGATCATCAACAACCTCTCTGACCACCAATATATCTCTGATCTCTCAATATTTTAGACAGTCTACTCATGGCACCTTCTCTGCCCTTTCTCCTAGAAAAAGTAATTTGCAGGCTCACATACAAAATCACAGCTTTTCTTATCCACACCCTCTGCCTCAATTACTTTTAATTAACAGCACATTGATAAAGAATCACACAACTTTAACTTAAAAGATACCAAGAACTAACCCACGTGTTACAGAAGCCGAACAACAGTAAGATTCAAGCATACATTGGATCACTTTCTACTAAACATGACAATTCCTTTTCTTCTGTCTCTCCCAGGTTACCCAAAGGGGAGTGGAACAACTCAGCTTACACCTAGTCATCAACTATTTAGTTGTTCTAAAAACCACATAGCAAATGCTACAGCAACTTCCCTATTTGCAGACCACAGAACACACCCAACTGCAGCCACTAGGTCAGCCAGGGGGCCACTCTCATTTTTATGGTTGCCTTAATCAGCAGTATATTGAGAAGAACTGTGCTGCTCAGGCTCATGGCAGGCTGACCTTACATTCCCTCAGAACAGCAGGCAGGTGATGGTCATCATCCTTCAGGTGGTCTCTCATGTTTACACAATCATGGGTTTGGGGTGGATGTTAGGTCCCTCTTCCCCAGTGTATTTCCCAGTGCCATGGTATTTCTCCTGCAGCTGTCTGACACAAGCACAAATGAAAATGATGTGATGGGCATTAGCTATTGGAATGGCTTCTACTTTGTCATTTTGTCTGCTTTTTCTAAATGTAGATGGATCCCTCACACTACTTACTGCTCACCACAGTGGTGGTTTCCAGGATGGGTGCCAGGCATGCACAGATGGAGGGAGGCAATATGAAGACGTGGCAAAAAGACAGAATGATGTGAACCTCATAAGTTCAGTTTATTAAATGTGTTTTAATATTCCAGTAAGAGTTCCTTAACTTTCTGCACCCTTGAGGTAGACATATGTGTTTTGAAAATCCGTGTGATTTTTCAACCTCTCCAAAACTGTCATCTTCTGGCCCAAAATTTCACTATGCACCTGAGGCCTTTCTAACTTATGTTTGAGTGTCAATCTGTAAGTGAAGTAATGTGTGATTTCTAACATTATCTGCATGACACAAATGGGCAAAAAAACATAGTAGGAGTACTATGTGTTTGGGGTGTGCTGTATTTTCAGCGAACAGCAGCCAAAGTTAAGATTGAGTTTGAACATTGTGTTTAAGAAAAGCAAAAACCATAGAACTGTCATTCCCTTCAACCAGAACCAGGACTTTTTAAATGATTATTGCTACCTACTACTTTTTATGATTATTACTAAAAAATTATTGTTGGAGGTTCTTCCTTGTTTCTCATACTCAGTCCAAAGCTGTTGACATTACTGGAAAGTTTCCAGTTTAGAATATGAATTGGGTTGCTCTTTTATGGGCATATTTTTATTGAGAAAAAATGGAAGGTAAAATACCTGTGAAGACAGTGAAATTATCTCAGTGAAAATACATTGGGGTAAATAGGAATAACGAAGTTCTTAATGAAGCCCGAAAGGGCCCTCAATAGTTCAAGTGTTCTCTTGCAAAGGGGTTCTTTTACTGGTCTAGGAAGAAGAGAAGAATGTAACACTCACTCCTGCACTTCATAATAAAGCCCCCTTGAACCCCAAAATAGGAGAGAACAGAGATATTATGTGTCTTTTGACAGTGTAATGCTGGCACTTTAAACAGCCATCCACATGGATACTGTTAGCTCATGAGAGATAGATTCTGTGCTGAAGGACTCACAGTCCAAATAGGTCCGATAAAATGCAATAAAATAAAAGCAATCTTCTTATCCCTGCTTTATGGGTAGGAAACAGAGCTCTGAAGAAATTAAGT
This sequence comes from Cettia cetti, assembly GCA_013401135.1. Lineage (NCBI taxonomy): Eukaryota > Metazoa > Chordata > Aves > Passeriformes > Sylviidae > Cettia > Cettia cetti. Next base: position 59,381 of record VZUI01097713.1, on the reverse strand, counting down.
GCCTTGCTGCTCAAAGCCATGTGGGAAATCAGTGTCAGAGGAAACAAATTCAAACCTTAGTGTCATGGTAGTTCCTTCCTCCTGATACCATTTTGACCATCAGGGCTGCTTTCAATTAAGCCTTTTATTGAGAACATCTCTTTCCAGCTATGCAATTTTTTTTATTGCATTTCCCACATGGTGGACCTGTAGAATTACAAGTGTCTCCAGCCTGGTTCTTTGCTGTGCTTTATGAACCTTAATGAGCCCCCCCACAGAAAGCTGAAATACCTACATGGAGGGGGTAGGGAGCAGGGAAGCAGGAATAGCAGCATTGTATGCAGCTTTTAGTGTGAGGTCCAGGCTCATGGTGTGGTGTGTAAACAATACCATTTGCCACGTTTAAGAACAGGCACAATTTTAGGAAATCCAAACACCCTGTTAGCCTACTGACCTCTAGATAACCTACTTCAGCAACAATGAAACTTACAGTGTGCCGGGAAGGCGGAGGGGCAACGCTGGGAAGATGCTTTGCTGCCATAGGAAATGGGCCAAGGAAAACTCTGTCATCATTTTGATGTTCGTTTGATGAGTCTGTAAAAGGAGAAGAGTATCAGCTTGCTAAAAAAACTGTTTCCTGACAGGGATTTGCAGTGAATTTTTCTGCCCTACCTGCACTAGCTAAGTGGTGCTGCCTCCACTTGCCTTGATCCTCCTACCTGAGAACTCTGCTTTTCCACAGACCAAGGTGAAATGGAATCCAAAGAAAAAGTGGCTCCATAGTCTCCATAGCTTTTCAACCTGAAGGCACAGAGGGAGTCTGTGCATATAGTCCCAGTGTGGATTTTCGTCGTTCATACCTGGGGATACCAGAAATGTAAGCACAGACACAATGAAGGGAAAATTAGGGTCAAAAGCAGGAATGGGGGGTGTTTACTTGGCCATCTGATAGCAGCACACATTCAGTAAGCAGCTGAATGCATAAATACCTTCAGTTCACCTTGCCTAGGTTTCCTGTGCACAGTCAGGCATTGATCACACTGTCACTAAATCCTTTCTGTACAGGAAGGGCTGGAAAGGGAGGTTACACAATGATGATGTGCTGCCATTTGTGTTTTTCACCTAGGAATGTGGTCTGCTTGCATCTTTGGAAGTGTTTTCTCAGCTAATTCAGCTGTCCCCATCCTTTAACTAGACTGCTGCTCAGAAATCTACATTGAGGTGGCTTGCTCAGTGACAATGCAGAGGACAGAAGGGATGTTTCCTTATTTTCTCTAACCATCACCACTTTTAGCTGCTGGGCTCTAGTGATCAAAAGGCAATTGCATGCATCAATATTTTATCTAGTTCAATTTGTTTGTGTTTTAAAAGCCTGGACTTACTGGGAAAACTGAGGAGAAAGAAATACTTTTACAGCTGCATTAGCTTTGTGGTAGAATATGAGGGAACCTAGAACAGCACTGTTAGGTGGGCTCGCCACAGCACTGGATGAAGAGAAACACAGTCAGGCTGCATGGAATAGTTTCATTGCAGGCCTGTCTATTCAGTTTTTTGAAAAAATCATTTGTCTCTTTCTCCTCCCAGTCCTTGCTTGTGACATACTGGAGCTTTGTTATACCCAGCACTTGGATAAATAAAATCACTGCACATGGTTCATGTAGGAACAGCAACAGCCTTGAGTATGGTATTGTAAGAGCAAGAGATTTTGTTCTTTATCACCTTGTTACATTGGTCCTGCAAGCCTAGCCATAAAAAACACCTTGTAACTATACTTAATATCCAATATGTCTGCAGCAAAACACATTTTTCATGTATCGAATCCATGCAGGGCACAGAAAGAATGACTTGGAACGGGAAGAAAGACGGAACTCTGAGCTCTAGGAAAACTCAAAGGAACATTTTATTGTAACATTTATAATAGAAGTTGGGGGGTTTAGTTTTGCCTCAAGGTGTAGCTTGCTCATAAAGGTTCTGGAAAACCTGCTGTGTATAAGAACCCTGGCCTATGATGTCAGAATTCATTATGCACACAGGGGCTATTTACAGCCTTGTAAAGTTGTAGACAAGGAAATTGTTGCTGAAATATTGTTTCAAAAGTTTAAAGGTAATCATTCTACTGATGTATACACCTCAGCTATTGAACAGATCTTTTAAACAGTTCCTGTAAACTGAAAAAATCATATGGCTCAAGTTGTAAACATCCACTCATGTTTCTTCATATGTGCTAGGTATAGAATTATATATTTGTACAGAGGTAATTGTGAGATATTTATTTTTATGCAAAAGTTATCTGCTAACTTATAAATTAAGCATATGCATAAGGTGTTCAGAAATAAGACAAGCTGATATCAATTTTCACTGCACTATTTTCACTCTCCATTCAGACACATAAAAAAAAAAAAAGAGGAAACAAATCAAGAAAAGAGGGACAACAAAGAATTAAACCCAGAAATAAACAAACATATTTTCAGCTTTCTAAATCTAAAGGTATTTTATCAAAGAGACTGAAGCATTAATTGAAATATGTATTTTTTAACAGAACAACTGTAGGTGCATGAAGCCCCATGTAGGATCAAGCAGGATTTGATGCAAAAGTGCTGGTTAGTTTAATGTGTCAGGAGAGTCTGCAGGAACCACTTGAGAAAGCAGTGGGTCTGTGCCTGTTACAACCAGGACTGGCACTGCTGTGTTTAAAACTGAGGGAGAAAAATTGTTGACTGTAGAGTATGCTCTGTTTCATTTGATTGTTGCATGCTGTTTTATTCTTTGGCTCTAAGCATTTTAATTGCTGCTATAGTGATTTTTCCGTCACCCTGGACAGGCTATGTGACCAGATGTTATTTGTCAATTGTCCCACAGTAGCTGACAATAATATAACTACAGAAATATAGAAAAATATGCTTAGCACTGGGGATTAGTAGCCAATCCAAGCATTAATCTACTGAATAATGTTTTTTCAAATATTCCTCCTTGCAGCAGTCCAAATTATTTTCTAGCTCTGGATGAGGTAACTTCCCAAGCATTCCAGTTATATTTATTTTTTCTAATGCACTTGTCAACTACTTCAAACTCCACCCCACCGCTGACTGCAAGGCCAATTGAACACCCTCTCATAGTGGTTTCTTAGGGAACCAGCTCACAGCCTCAGAAATGGACTGCACGCAATGGCAGGAGCCCAAAAATAACCCCACCACTTCCACTTTTTTCAATGTCCCTGCATTGTTCCACTCACACTGAGATATTACTACTGATTAATTCTGCTGTATAAAAACATGCAAAATGGAGGAAAGCTGTAAGCTTTCTCCTTTTTTTTCCTGCTTTTACTCATGTTCACAGTAAAATTTCTGTTGGCTTCAATAAGACTAGCATTAACACAGTTTCATTAACTTATCTGAATTACTCGTTTATTGCAGTGGAAGTGAGTGGAAAATCAAGGCCAATGGGATAAGAAACAATCCTATTATCCTGTCCATCAAGATTTCTCTGGTTTTAGAACCGAGGTTTAGTTTTATCATTGGCTTTTTTGGTCACATAAGCTTTTTCACCTTTCCTTGCTCTCCACAACCATTTTGGCAATTTCACTCTTGTCTTAGTCTCTCAGCTCTCCTCCCTCCTTCCACTGCTGGGCTTCCTTCTTCACCAGATCTACCCAGGGGCAGCAGACAATTTGTCAGCAATTCAAGGTACTTAGTGATGCACTCAGATGGCAACAGAAAACAAATATCTAGATGACAGTCCTCCAGATCTGAAAGTTTCTCTGTGCCATCAAAACAGGCAAGTCCCAAAAGGCAGCAGTATGCATGGAGATCAAGGCACAGACCAGGGAAATTTCTATCACATCCCTCCAACCCTGTAAACCAAAGGCATCACCCATTCACTTACATGAAGAATACTTATGCTGCCACTTCTTATTCACCTGCAGCAGAGATCACCAATGCATCCATTGTGCCAAGACAAATGCAGTGATATCAGATCTACCTCATGCATAAATACCATTTGCAAAATGGGATGGCTAAGATTTCACCCTGATGTTGGTCACCCTGATATTACTCAGTGATTCTGTTGGAATTGGAATGAGCCACACCTGAGGGAAACATCATGGAAAGAAAGATCATTGTACATGGCACTTGTTCCTTTAACACACAGCCTGTCTGGACTGCACTTGCTGGTGAACTTATGCAAGTGCTTTAGGTACATGCTATGCATATGCCTGTATAAAGATACAAAGGTGAAAGTTGTGTGTGCATGCAAATGTGTGTTTATACCAATATGTCTATAATCTTTTACAGTTTTCTATTTAGGAGCTAAGTAATCAATATCAATCCTTTTGCTCCTAATGTTCAGCTGGAAATGTGTCACTTTGCAGGCTAGGTCCAGTCTCTGAGAAGAAATAACTTTAAAATAAAATTAGAGACGATTTGAAAAGACACAGCCATTGAGACACAATCCGGATGTGCACAAATATCAGTGCTAGTTATTTCTACACCCAGATATCCTGGTGAGATGAATGTGCAACAAGTGCTCAACTTTTTAAAGAAAATTGCATACCTTCACCCTCAGCACCAGATTCATATTTCTGTGTGAAGCTCAGAGACTTGAACCTGTTAGCTCCTGTGAGCCAATTTCCCCTCGGATCCACACTGCAGATTTCAAGAGTTGGAATAAATTATGCTTTGGAGAATAAATTAGTTACTGGCAGGACAACTTTGGCAACAGATTCATCTCCCAATCAGATGCTTCACTAACATTCTTCTAGCTGGGAGAAAAGGCCATGTCCTCTTCCTCTTGGGTCTGGTGTTTCTTGGAGTGAGTTTGTAACAAGATTCAATTTGGAGAGCAAAAGATGTGATGTTTTCCGTTAAACAGATATGCTTCTGCTCTAATAAAACCCACGGGATTTTTTTTTTCCTTTTCTTTCTGTATCTTTCATGAGAAAAGAGAGAGTAGAAATATTTGTAGTAGAAGGGGAGAAAAAAAAAGCCTAATTAAAATTAAGCAGGATTTGAATAGCTGAACTTGAATTAATACAGGACTTTCTATCCTCTGCACCATGAGAAGCAGCAGAGCTGCCTTCCCTGTGGGAAATCTCTACCTCTCATCCTCTTCATGGCTGTTGTTTTGCTTATTTCTTGGCTCTCTCTTAGATGTCTTCAGAGCCTGCAAGCCAGTATGTCTGATCTGTTGAAATAATCAGATGCATGGTTAGCTGTAAGACACTTCAGCTAATGTCTTCCCAGAATGCAGGAAACTAAGCCTCTGTCCCATGAAGATGCACACTCTTAATCCACTGCAGAGCCTCTGGAAAAGGGGAGACAGGAGACAGATCAGTTTTCATGTGCAGCCTGAATCAGACACTCCACTCCATTTCCCTCACCGTGTTTTTGTTGTGCTACAAGAGCATCTGTCAATTCCCATTGCACACTGTAGCTGCATTGTCCTGGGGCTGGACACAGCTAGGAGAGGACTCCTGAACACAGTGAGTATAGAATGCATTTCCTTGGACATGGCTTGGGAAGTGCTGTGACGAGATCCAGGGAACTGTAAGCTCCCAGAGCATTAATTTGCTCTCCTAACATCTATCGTGCACGATACTGTATTTCTGGGGTGACAGCTGGAGATGGATCCAGGTTCTGACCGCAAGAGCTATCCCTCCAGCCTGAAGCCTGCTGGCCAGACCTCCTTCCCACACCTCTGGCCACCTCCTTGTGTCACTGAGCCTGACATCTTCCTTCTGTCAGGATGCTTATGGGTACCCACCTGGTTGCCTCTGTCTGACTCCACAGCAGCTCCCTTCTGGGAAGACCCTGCTTTGCTTCTGGGGAGGTCTGTCTCCCTCCTCTGTGGGCTCCCTCATCAGCAGCCCTCAACCAGATTGGGAAGATGAAAATATTTCCTTTTCTTTTCATTTCTTTTCTTTTCATGAAGAAGAATGAGGACAAGGGAAAGGAAATAAAGAGAGGCTAAAGAAAATTCATCCCTCAAATCCATTTTATCCTATTTTTATTTGCTGTTTTGTTTTTCTGAAGACTGAAGACAAAGGAGAGAAGGGAATTTAACTATATCTAGTGCTGGAAGAGATCCATTGCTTTGCATGTCACATGCAGCTTTAAACGCTCTTTGGGTTTGCAGAAGAGGAATAGTAAAATGCCTTCATGACTTCATTGACTTGGACATTTTTCTACCTCTTCTCTGGTGCCATTCAAATGGCTTTTCTCACCCAAGCAGCCACAAGCGTTTTTTCCTTCCAGCCAGAGTCTGTGCTAAGGGGAGGAAGCAGCCTGTGCCCAGGCCATGCACTGCCCAGGGTGTCTGGTATCCAGGGTCTCCCTTTGGCCGTGGCAGAGGGAGCCCCAGGCTCCCTGCTCACTGCCCAGACTCAGAGCAAGAGGTTTATTTGGGTCCACATAACCAGCACCATTCCTTTCAACAAATCTCACCCTTCCTCTCCCTTTGGTCCAAACAATAAAAACGTCTCACGAAGTTTTAATAAAGACAAATATATAACGCACGTGTGATGTCAGCCTCGTGTTTAAAAGCCATAGCAGGTCTTTATAAGCAGAGGATATTACTCTGCCCTGGAACAAATCCGAGGGGAGAGTTCTCGCTTCTGGAGTGATGTGGGATGTTTCAACCCAGGCTGGCGGCGAGGAGGACCGGGGCCCGGGTGGGGACCGCCCCTCTCCGCCTGTCAGCTTGGGATTTATTTTCGTGGCAAGAAGCAGGCATGGCTGGAGTTATCGGTAGAGATGACATGAGAGCCAAACAAGGGGGCCTTTGAAATCGGAGGGGTCCCCCCTCTTCCTCTCCGCGGATAATTCATCTGAATAGGCGGCGGAAAAGATACATGTAGACGTATCTTTAGAACTGAGCGGCTCAGGAGCTGTTGTGGGAAGACTCCCAGTGGCGGCGAGGCTGGGAGCAGAGGGCTGGGGGTGGCGGGGGTCCCCGGGAGCCTGTCCCGGCAGGTGAGGGACTCCCGAGCCCCCATTCCCAGGATCCCAGCGCCACCCAGCGGAGAGGCCAGGCCGCAGCCGCGGGGCCGGGGGTCCTGTCCCGGGGCAGGTCGGGCGTCCCGGTGGTCCCCCGGTCCCTCCCTCCCTTCTCGCCCGAACACACTGCGGGGAGGAGGTATTCAGCTTGCAGGGACATCTTTTAAAACCTCACTTTGTATTTTCGGGGTTTTTGCTCCTCTACTGCGGTGGAGGAGCTGGAGATACCAAGCTGCAAAGCCTTAATGAATTTGGAAAAGCAAGCAAGAATGGTGTAAATGGTGAGGCAGTGAAAGTTAAAAAAAAAAAAAAAATTAAAAAAAGGAAAAATAAATCATGAGAAGGGGTTTTTTGGCCGGGACTCAATGATTCCGAAAGGTCAGTGGTATCATTTTGACGTTGATTATGTAGCTGTTCTGGTCTCAAGTCGGCTCCCCTCCCTTCCCGGCGTGGTGTGCGAGGATAGTATTTGAAAGGGAGGAAGCAGATACCGAAAGTGATGGCTGATGAATTGTCTAAACCCTTCAGGGGCGTTTCGTGCGGGGGCCCGAAGGCAGCTCATCAATAAAAGCCTCCCGGATGGAGGAGGGGAAGCGAGAAAGGGTGATGGGAGTGGGGGGGACACGGGCCCCGGAGGCACAATTGCTCCCTCTTCCCCTTTGATCTGGTGGGGGATCGTAGCAGACACAGGGCTTTGGAGGTATCCGTGTAAAAAGGTGTGTATGGAGGGGTTAGAGGCGGGGAGATGAAGCCTATAAACCCACACAAAAAAAAAAAAAAAAAAAAAAAAAAAAAAAAAGATTTTACGGTTTCCTGCTCCCTCACCTCGAACCGGCCCTACTGAGGGTCGCCGAGGCGGGAGGTAGAGGGACCGCGGCCACAGCAGCCGTGCCCGACCCTGGCAGGCTCGGTCCTGAGGTGCGATCTTGGATTATTACTTTTTTCCAAACTATGTTCGTAAATCATGTAATAATCCGGCACTCAGTAACTCTGCCCTACCTTTGAGTGGGTCGTTATGTTTTATGGGCTTTACTTAAAAATTAATGCAAACCTCTCACGAAAGAAGAGGGGGGTACCGGAGGGGAGGCGGCGAGGAGGCAAGGAGAGAGCGGGGAAACCTGCTCTTGATTAGTGCCTTCCCCGGCAGCGGGGCCGGCGCTGCGGGCACCGCCGCGGTGCGGGCGAGGGGCGCGCAGGGTCGCCCGGCGGGGCAGCCTCGGTGGCTGCGAGCATCGCTCCGAGCCCTTCTTCCTCCCAAATTGAAACACCCTCACACACCCTCCCGTGCTGCCGACACGCCTGCCGCCCCAACCGGCCCCGAGGGCTCCCCCATCGCTGCCCACCCGAAGAGCCCCGCTGCCTGGCGCCGGGGGCGTCCCGCCGAGAATTTCACGCGGGTTTCTGCGGGAAGAGGATGTTGTCCCGCCGGGGGCGGCGGCTGCCGCAGGGCTCGGGGTGAGGGGGGAGTTCCTGGAGGGGCGGCGGGGAGCAGGGAGGAAAGCGCAACCCTCTGCCAGGGCCGGGGGCTCCTCTGGCTCCCTCGCCCCACTGAAACTATTTGTCTGCTGCAAATGGTATGGAAAGTAATTAAGGTCGGCGCATGTATGAAAATTATTGACAATGTGTAAAGTTAGAAATCTCATTTGATCGGAATGTAAACTTGGGCGGGGGAGAAGCCAGTCAAAAAGGTGCCGTGTGTTCAGATCTCGGGCCAAAGCGTGTTTGCCCTTATTCGCGGCTGTCAACGGGGTATGCAGAGCAGGATCGGGAGACGGGGTGGGTTTTGCTGCAGCCTCGCAGAGATACGATGAATCCCTACAAGGGCTGCCGCTGACATTTTTTGCACTGGCACTGCTGGCACTTGGGCGACCTTTACCACTGAGAGCCGCTCAGGATCTGAAGGGGTGGAGGGTAGGGGATCCCACACCCGTGTCTTTTGCAGCCTCCCCTCGGAGGTCTGCCCGAGCCCTCAGCCTGCCTCCTTCCCGGGAGCGGCGTAGAGCCTCCACCTGCCCGGAGCCGCCTGCTCTGCTGCCGCCGCCCGGCTGCCCGCGCTGCGCCGGGCCCTCGCCTCTCCTGTGATCTAGAAACATCCCGCTTCTTATTTTACCCCGCGTCTGTCACGTTTTATTTACACCGACAGAGGATGCTCGGAGACAAAAGAGTATTTTTTTTTTTCTACGTCAAAGATGTTTTATATTTTTGGAAGGGTTGTGTTTCCTTTTAGAGAGGTGACCTATATCCTGACCGCTGTAGGGGGTTTATTTTGATGCTCCGGGAAGTTCAGTTGGAGCTGTGCAGAGATGGGAGGGGATAAAATCTTTAACATTGTCATCTGGTATAGGAAACGCAAAGTCTACGCGCAAAAACACTCTGTGGAAGCACTCCGGGGCTGACACAAAACCAGCTACTGCACCAGGAGCGTGTGACTGCGCGGGTTCACTCGCCGCGGTGCCCGCGCAGCTCCGGCCGCCTGTTGAAACACCCGTGTTACCTGCAGGGCAGTCGGAGCCCCTGCTTCACCCCGCATCTGGGGACCCCCTTTCTCTGGTGTCCCACCATGCCGGGACCGCGGGGAAAGCACCGAGGGGCGTGCGGGACAGGCTGCCCGCTGGGGCCCGGCAGAACACCGGCGGTGCCCCGGAACATCCCCGCAGCTTGGTGGAATTCGACTCGGCTGAACCCCGGGTTTAGGGAGCTCAGACGGAGCGCGTGCACCTCAGACTCGCAGGGTGTCTGTCTGTCTGTCTGCCACGGCTCCCGGGCAGTGATGAGGCTGGGGTGGGATGCAGGGGATGCAGGCAGTGTGGGAGGGGCAGAGCTGAGGGGTTAACAATGCAACAAAATCTTGGGCGTAGGTATCCCCCGGAAAGCCTAAACGCTGAGAAACTCTTTTTCAGCCCGCTGAAGTGATCAAATGCCTGTGAAAGCAGGACCTGTCCGGAGGGGGAGGATGGGATGGGCGGCGGGGGGCGGATATTTCTCGTCCCCGGTGTTCAATGCTCGCATTTCCCCTCCGCGGGGTCCCCCGGCCCCTGAGGCCCGCGGAGTCCCGGCTCCCTGCGGGAAGCCCCCAGGAGCCAGGGTCCCGCGGGTCCAGCGTGGGAGAGTTGAGCAGAGACTCTTCTCCCACCTGCTGAGGCCGATTTTCCCCTGGAAACCACTTCCCTAAAGGCAAATAGATTCTGTTCTTTGGCTGGCTTTTCGCCCAAACTTTGTTTCCCGCCTGGTCTTTCTCTCCGTCCTCGGGCACTGAACAAAGCTGCCCGGGCCTCAGAGTTGTGTAGCGTGGAGGAAAGGGAAAGGTGCGGCCCTTCGATTTTATGATCACCACGTTCATGTAGGTGTCCGGTGCCAGGCTTAGTTTTCTCCCTCATTCAGACACTGATGAAAATTTTCTTAAGTTATCTTCACGAAAGCCAGCCAAACCCACGTGGCGATATCCCAGGTGATCCCCGATAAAATGCTACGAGAGGTGCTCGTTCTGTGCAAGGAGCGTGTCTGGTGGTGCTTTTGGAGTAGGGCTGGTGTTTTGGTGGTTTTTTTCTCACACTGGAAAACGCAGTGCATTTGCTCTGAGTGTCCTTGTCTGCCCTTGAGGTGAGAGGTGTCTCAACCCCTGGGATTGTCATGATCATGTCCCCTTTTCCTTTGCTTCGGGAATGGAGGGAGAGACCCACTCTTCAACAGGAGCTGGGAAGAAGGGTCCTGACGGCAGCCTTCAGGGAGACTTCTATAAAAAGAGTCACGCCTGCTGCCCGTTGCGTATGCAAAGAAAAAAAAAAAAAAAAAAAAAAAAAAAAAAAAAAAAAGGAAGGGGGGCGTTAAAAAAAAAAGCGGAAAAACCTCTCTAAACAAACATCGGGATCGCACGGCTACTGCCAGAGGTCCCGAGATGTCAAGAGGTCCCGGGAGCTGCACAAAGGACGGGACAAGACCGCTGAGAGCCCCTTCCCATCCTGGCCTTTCTGCTCCCTCCGCCGCGGCGGGATTGCCCTCCCTCCATACCCTCCAGGTGGTCGCCCTCGCCTCCGGGGCCGGGAATTGGGCGCTGCACTGCGGCCGCAAGGCTCCTTCCAGCTCGTTAAAATGCCCGCATGCCCCTCATGCGGAAAGGGATCTCTGTCAGTCGCTGTAGATCGAGATCTAAATCCAGGCACCCTGAAACTGACAGTTGGAGGAAAATCCTCCAGGGCTTAAGGAAACGCACTTTTACAATACTGGAGGGATTTGTTTAAGTTTCAGTCTCGGCTTTAATTGAAAAAACGCTTCTCATCTGCAGAACCTCAGAGGAGAGGAAAGAGCCTGAAGCACGCAGTTAAAAAAAAGGAGGAAAAGAACAGAAAAAGAACAAAAAAAGGGGGGGGGGAGGACTCCAACATAACCGTAAACATTTATCTTTCATATTTGTCTTCCATTTTCTTAACTGGTTTAGTCTAACTTATTTCATTTAGCTCACGAAGCAGAGGGGACTGTGTTATGAACATGAAACTGAAACCGCAATAATGAAGAGATTTCCTAGAATAAAAACTATGATTATACAACAACATCTGAGTAACCAAATCTGCCAAAAAGTTTAATTTCCGTATACTTTGGTAAAACAAACCAGTTGTGCTCCGAAACTAGGATCAGCTCAGAAATGGATACACTAACCAAAATAAACATCTCCACAAAACAGCCAATGCACTTCTATTTAATCATAGGCAATTTAAATCATCTTTTAAAGTATCAGGATCATGTCTTGGAGACTTTTTAATGCCGTGTTTCAAACAAGTACCTGCTGCTGAGAAGAGGACGCTGCTAACAGGTAGAATATTGAATGTGATAGCCCCGATTCCCGTATCAGAACTGTGTCAAGCCAGGATTGAAGCAGCACACGGCTCTGCCAGCGGGCTGCCTTGCCCGGCTTTGCTTCGCTCTCTGCCCTGTCTCGCACCGCCGAGAAAGCCAGTGACACCCCGGCACATCGTGACAGCTTGTGTTGGGAGCAAACGATTTTCCCCGCTCGGCTAAAAGTAATGATCAAAACGAACAGTCTGAATCGGGGGCAGGTTGGGGTGGTTTACAGGCAACGATACTCCTCCTTGCCTTCAGCTCCTTTGGTCTCCTGAAGATCGCAGAGATTAATTGCACTCGTCATCCGAAGATGACATTTAGACAGACGTCCCGCCGAGAAAAGTGAAAAAGCACCCTGGCTGGCAGATCTAGAGCAAGGAAAGATGGTTCTATATAAAACCACGGATATTAAAAAAAAAAAAAAAAAAAAAAAAAAAAAAAAAAAAAAAAAAAAAAGGCAGAGTAGGTCGTTACAACGAGATCAGGAATCGCACATCGGCCTCCCTGCCTTTCCAGGGAACAACAGAAAAAAAGAAGAAAAAAAAAGACAAGAAGACAGACAGATAGATACATATCATTCAATTTTCTTCTCTTTTTTTTCTTTTTACTTTTTTTTTTCTTATTATGGGAACAATTTAAATCGATGCCTCAGGAAAGGTAAACATGGTCTGTGGACCGAGCGATTATTTTTTCTATTAAAAATGTGTCGTAAACATTGCTGGGCTTGGTAGTGTTTTTCTTAGCTTATCCTCAGATACAATCAAGCCATTTTCGGACACATTCCCATGTATGTAGCAGTGGTGATCTGGAGGAAGCTGTCGACGCCTGTTCAGTTAATTTAGGTTTTCTTTGTCTAATTACTGTGGAGCTTAGGGAAAAGGAGCTGGGCTCAGGGCAGTAAACTGACACTTGGGCTCTGTGTGTGGTATCCAGGCAGAGTTTGATGGAAAAAGCCTGCTTCCACTCAACTGCAGGTCACTGTCTGGGACCAGCCCCACCCCCTCCCTGCCCGTACCCACCAGCGAGCTCTCAGCACGGAGCTGCGCTGGAGACAGACGGACACACAGACACACACAGAGCACTGCAGGCACGCCGCTGACACGGCGTCCCGCTCTGCCCGAGTCCTTCCCACCCCCGTTCCTTTGCTCCAGCATCCCTGTCTGCTCTGCCTCTTGTCCTGCCGCCGTCCTCCTTGCGTCTCCAGTTTTATTCTGGAGCCTCCTCCATCACTCGTGAGCAGGCCTGTGCCTCCGCCGGCCCCTCTCGTCCCTGCCCCCTCCGGCGCCCCGTGTCCTCCTGCAAACGGCGTTTGGCAGAAGGTTGCACGGGGAGCGACCCCGGGGCGTGGAGGGAGGCGCATCCCTGCTCCTCGGACTGTACCCCTGCTGCTCTATGAAATGAATGTCATTTTATAGGGCCATGGGAGGTGCAAAGGGGTAGCAAAACGCCTTAAAAAACAGATGTCTTGCAGGTTTGAGGGGCAGTAAGGGCTGCCGCCTCGGGCTCCGCAGGGTGGGCGATCCCCTCACACAGTCAGCGCCCGAGCGTCCCGGGCGCAGCGGCGGAACCCAAGGCTGGCCGCCGCTCGCCTCGCCCCGGGGCCGTGCCGGGAGCAGAGGGCAAAGCGGTGCCTGTGGGGCCCAGGGAGCCCCGGGAAGGCGGTGAGCGGGGCCGGTGTTAGTCCGGCAGCGGGAGCGAGCCGGGGATGGTGCCGCAGCAGCAGCGCCAGCGGCAGCAGCAGCAGCAGCAGCAGCAGAAGCAGCAGCGCCTCTTGCCCAGATGACGGGTGGACAGAGGCCAGCTGGAAAAAGGGTGGTCTCTTTCTTCCCCCTCTAGCTCCCCCTCTCCCTCTCTCTATCTCTGCTGATTTTTCGGCCGGATTTAGGGGGGGTCTGCGGGGAAAGGGAAAAAAGTAATAGCAAGATTGAAGGAACAGATAGGCGATCGCGCTGTGCCTTTTACGAATACATATATATATATATATATATATATGAAAGGGTAACAGTGCGGAAGAGATTGGGGGGCGGGGGGCAGGCTCTTGCGCTTCCCCTCCGTGCCGGATTAGGCAGCGGGATGGTCCCCAGGTGGGGGGCAGAGGAGGAAGCGGAGCGGCGCTGAGCGGAGCCTCCGCGGGCGGCGCGGCGCAGGGAGGGAGGGGGCCGGACCAGGGCCGGGGCCGGGGCTGGGCCGGTCCATCCCGCCCAGTGCCTGGCTCCGGCGGAAAGCAGAGGAGCCATTGCGCAAGGGACCGCGGGGAGGGATGCGCAGGGCGCTGCCGCCGCCCCACCGCCGCCCGCCGCGCTGAGGAGGTGCCCGGAGGACAGCGGCTCCCACAGACCCCCCCCCTCCCCGCTCTCCCCCTTCAGGGCACCCCCCGCCCCGCTACCCACCCCGCCCGGCTCCCCCCCTTCCCTCCCAGCCTCACCCCACCCTGCCCCATTCCCCTCCCTCCGCCAGATGACCACCGAGAGCGGGCAGCAGCGGCTGGAGCCCCCCGTCCCTCTCCGCTCCTGCAGCCCGGCTCCCGGAGCTCTCCAGATGAGCCGGCCGCCCTCCTCCGCCCTGGAGACCTCCACCTCCTCTTCCTCCACCTCCACCTCCTCCTCCTCCTCCTCGGCGGCGGCGGCGTCCTCCAAGAGCAAGAAGGCCAGCTCGGGTCTGCGGCGGCCCGAGAAGCCCCCCTACTCCTACATCGCCCTCATCGTCATGGCCATCCAGAGCTCGCCCTCCAAGCGCCTAACCCTAAGCGAGATCTACCAGTTCCTGCAGGCCCGCTTCCCCTTCTTTCGCGGCTCCTATCAGGGCTGGAAGAACTCCGTGCGCCACAACCTCTCTCTCAACGAGTGCTTCATCAAGCTGCCCAAGGGCCTGGGCCGCCCGGGCAAGGGCCACTACTGGACCATCGACCCGGCCAGCGAGTTCATGTTCGAGGAGGGCTCCTTCCGACGGCGGCCCCGCGGCTTCAGGAGGAAATGCCAGGCGCTGAAACCCATGTACCGCATGATGAACGGGCTGGGCTTCGGAGCCTCCATCCTCCCGCAGGGCTTCGACTTCCAGGCGCCCCCCGCCTCCCTCGCCTGCCACTCCAACGGCTACAACCTCGACATGATGCCCAACGCCATGGCCAGCGGCTACGAGGGACTCAGCGGCGGCCACCACGTCCCACACATGTCTCCCAACCCCGGCTCGACCTACATGGCCAGCTGCCCGGTGACTGCCAACGGGGACTACGGCCCCGACAGCAGCAGCAGCCCCGTGCCCTCGTCGCCGGCCATGGCGAGCGCCATCGAGTGCCACTCGCCCTACACGAGCCCTTCGGCTCACTGGACAGCCTCGGGGGCCTCGCCCTACATAAAGCAGCAGGGCCTCCCCGCCGCCAACGCCGCCTCCTCCGGCATCCACTCCAGCGTGCCCTCCTACTCCCTGGAGCAGGGATACCTGCACCAGAGCCCCCGCGACGACCTCTCAGGTAGGGGCGCGGAGGGGCGGCGGGGGCGGCGGGAGCGCGGCGCCGGAGGGGGTTGTCGCTGGTGACAGAGGTTTCGCGCGAGGAACCCCGGACCACCACGGTGTCGGAAAAAAAGAGGCGCATTGTCTGCGAGAGGGGAAAAAAATACGCGTGGGCTGGAGCTGTTCTGCTTCGGGACGCGGCGGCTGTTTGAGGGGGACGGCTGTGGGCACGGCTGGGAGCATCCCTCCTGCGTGCCCAGGGCCGAGAAGGAGCACTCCCAGGAAAGCCCGGCTTCGTCCCGGCTCCGTCCCGGTTGGCCGGTCCCCCTCCCGGTGCCGGCGACATGTGCGCGGCGGCGGCAGCGGGGTCTGCCCCGGAGCCCCGTGCTGCGGCCTCGCTTGGCGGGGAGCGCCGCCGGGCACCGCCGCCGCCTCGGTAAACCGCGCTCCGCGGAGACGCGCCGCGGGAATAATCAAATAAAGGCGTCAAGTATTATCCGCTAAACCATACCGGGGGGAAAAAGGGGAATTCAAAAGAAAATAAAAACCCCTCTGACACCAAACCACCCGCTTATCTTAAAAAATGCTAGAAAGATTAAAGCGGATCGAGTACGTTTCTGCAAGCGGAGGGAAAGAGTTTTCTGGTCGCTGTCTCGCACCCCCTCACCCCCTCACCCCCTCCCCGGCCGGTGATTACAGACAATGTCTGCTCAGAAAAATCCGAGCACAAAAATGGGTAAAAGATGTTGGGCTCTTACGGGGAATTTTTCCAAATAGCCCTTTTAAACGTGGGTCCCAGAGGTTAAGCAAACAAAGACAGTCTGGGCTGGACCACACCGAAGAGGATTTTAGCCTGACTTAACCCCTGTGAGAGCGGGGTCTTGTTCAATTTTATGGGAATTTCAACAAGTAACAAATACAGGCGACCCTCAGCCCTGCGTCCCCTCCCGCCCCCTCCCCGGGCTCCTGTCAATCATCCTCCTGTCCTTCTGCGAGCGCAGCCCGCCCTGGCCTCCCCACAGCCCGCTGTCGCCGTGGGGAGGGCGGCCGCCCTGCGAATCGCTTTGCCATCACCGCGGAAGGGACGTAGGCTGTCAGGGGAGAACAAGCAGTTGCAAACTTTCCTCCCTTAAAAATAAAAGACCCAAACCCCGAAATAACCCTGATGTGCCGTCTGGGGGAGAGGCGGCTGCTAAGCGGGTCCCCGTCTTGCCGCTGTCCCGGCGCAGAGGAGGGAGAGGACGAGGTGCGTCCCCAGCTGCGTTCCTCTGTGCCCGCAGGGCTCTGCTGCTGAGGTTTGAACCAACTTTTCGGAGCTGTAGGGAGTCCTTCCACGTGCTTTTTAGAGCCGTGGCCAGAGGCCGGTGGGTTCACAAGGGCAACCCCCTCCGAACTACGTACCTTCTCCGTTAGGGATTTCTGCTTTAGCTTGTTGTTTTTGAGAGGATTTTTGTTTTCTTTTCCTTTTCTTTCTCTGGATCTTTCCCCCTCTGTTTGTTTTACTATTTGCGGCCGCACAGTCCGCCACGCAGGGCCCACGGGGCCACGCGTGGTGCAGGAGTGGGACAGGGCCGGGGAGCGGGGCTGGGAGGCAGCTGCCCCCTCCTCCTGCCTGACACCTGAGGTAAGAAAGCTGATTCCTGGAAGAGAAATTTTCATCCAGAAACAGCCCAAGAATACTTCTACAAAACAAAAAAGCAGAGGGAGAGATAGCAAGGGTTCTGGTCGTCCCCGACTTCCACTGCGGTTTCTGAGGCCGGGGAGGTTTAAATCCGAATTGTTTCTGTTCGAGGACAGATACAGACGCATACGGACCGCTGGACGCTGTCTTAAGGCCGACCACGAGCGTCCGTTTCCAGCAGCTCAAATTTAATGCCAGACCTTTGCAAAAAGGTGTTTCTCCGCTTATTTTCTACAGCTTCAGTATCTGGGCCCAAGACTTTAGTGCAAACCATACCCAGTCCTTGATTAACTGAACAAAAAAATCAAACCAATTTTTTTTTTTTTTAGTAGATCCAATCTTTATTTGTGCATGATACGTAAAATCGCTGTGGCACAAATATATCAGAAGAGTGAAAGGAGGTGGAGGAAACGGATCCGAGCTCTTTTATTTGTTCTTAAAATCAGCAATAATCTTTCTCCTCCTGTCCCCGCAAAAGCAGTAGCAAGTGAAATTCGCCTTTCCCTTTCCCTTAGTTACATGCAAAGAAAATTCGGTGGCAATCGCTGTTCATCGGTCAATAATTCTCTACCCATGACAGCGTCAGGGAGGACTTAAAACCGTGAATTTATATCAGACCCAAGAATAAGAGAGGTAAAAATTGGAAACAGGAGGCTTGGTTCTGTAAAAAGGATTTTGAAGCTGGGGGACGGGGGGAGCGGGATTTTTTTCGCAGACTATTAAATCCTGCTAAATGATTGAATCAGGATTGTAATAAAGTGCCCCAGTTTATGGTGAGCATACCAGCAGGGTTATTAGAAAGCCGAGGAAATCCAGCGAAATAATCACTTTTATAAAGTGAGCTCTGCGGGGTGAAGGAGGGGACAATGCCGAAGGAGAACGGGCTGTGCGCGCCGCCGGCAGACGCCGCCAATGGGTTCGGCTCCGCCATCCTGAGGAAAACCGGGAACGTTTCCCTCCTGTTTTTTCTTTTTCTTTTTTCTTTTTTTTTCTTTTTTTTTTTTTCTTTTTCTTTTTCCCTACACCCTCACTCTCCTGCTCTTTCTTCTGCTGGTTTGTTGCTTTTGGGGTTTTTTTCTCCTCCCCCCCACCCCCCCCTTTTCTTTTTTTTCCCCTTGACCCTCGGTCATATTTGACAGGATCCCGCTAGCGGAGTTTGACATCCACACGCCAAACCAAAACCCGCTCTGGCTCTACCCTGCGGGCCTTGCTCTGGCAGGACTCCCCTCCCAGCCGGATCCAGTAGGAGCCCTGCCAGACCGAAGATCCCAGCACGGTCCTACGGCTCGGTGCTGGGGGTGGGGTGGCGACTCCCATGCGGCCCCCGAAAGGCTGCCCTAGGCTGTGGGAAATTACAACGGGAATTTGCAAGGTCATTTACATGTCGGTGCCAGGGGTGTACTTGGCTTGTTGCTGTTGATGAACCGTAGGGTGTATCTTATGTTTATGAAAGCAGACACGCGAAAAGGCGTGAACGCTCTTACACACACACACACACATAAATAAATACATACTGTGTCAACACACAAATGGATCCTGACTGGAATTCAACCTGCAGCCGCTCAAGCTGGAAGCAAAATCCTCCCAGGAACGGGGTAGGGAGCGGGAAGAACGAGGAAAGGTGGGAATCGGGTTCAAGCGGCTGTGATGCACGCAGGAAAACACGCGAGTGGCATCGTCTCCTCTTTCTCTCTCTCACACACACGCACCAAGCACACAATCCCTCACCTAATCCCCATGCAGAGGCTGTACTACTGCCCACGCTGATAAGCAGCCAGGCAGAGGGCAGACAGCAGCGTGTCTGTGCCCACGCTGGAGGGATGCTCAGAGGTGTCCGCAGCCCGGGATGCGGCCGGGCACATGTCCGTGGGCATCCACCTCCGCATGCCTTCCTCTGCTCAGCCTGCGTGCCACACGGCTGTATAGGCTAGAACCTCCCCGCAGAGCAGGCTCGGGGGCTCGTACGAGCGCGGGTGCAGCTCCGAGCCGACCTGCAGGCGATGTGTGGCTCTGGGGAATCCACTTCCCCTCCTCGCTCGGGGCAATGGAACCCCCGGTCTCTCTGCCCCGCAGAAGGTCAGGCTCTGCTCCCGGTGGAGCGTCCAAGTCCTCTGCCAAGAAAGCCAAAGAGGAGTTACCAAACCTTTCAGGGAAAGCCGAGACCCGGGGTAAGGGAGAGGTGTGCCAGCTCTGTGCAGGCAGCCTCACCGCCCTGTGGGTGAGGGAGGAAGGACTGCTCCACCCGGGCAAAGCTCTCCGACTTCTGAGCAGCTCTTGTTATTTCCTTCTCTTGCAGTGGGACTGCCTCGCTACCAGCATCATCCCTCCCCGGTGTGTGACAGGAAAGATTTTGTCCTCAATTTTAATGGCATTTCTTCGTTTCACCCGTCCGCTAGTGGATCTTACTACCACCATCACCACCACCAAAGCGTCTGTCAGGACATCAAGCCCTGCGTGATGTGAAGACAGCGCCCCAACAGAGACAATCAGGTGTCACTGAACAGAGCCGAGGTGTAGACGGACCCACGCAGAATAAATATAATGTGCACTCTGATAGCATTGATAGTACACGAGTCACTTAGCAAATTTGCCTAAGGAAGCAGTGTTTTCGGTCCCACTCCACCCCCCGAAGGACACGTACAGCCGATATAATGCTCCAAAGGTCTTACTAAAAGAAAAAAATGCCTTGCGTGATGTTGTTTTGGTTAGGGGGGACGTAAGTGTCCTTATGCCAAGTCTGACCACCTTAATCATAACCCGCCTTTCTGCGATCTCCTAAAGAACCGAGCTTTGGGAAAGGGAACAATTCGACATCTTTTTTATACGAGAAGGTGTCTTTGTATAAGAAAACTAAATGTTTCCTCACCTGCGAGGACTCCCCCTTCTGTTACTGCGTTGGCGGGAAATGTACTTTCTTGTTGTGTTCTCTCCCCGAGCCCCACCAAGGACACTTTGTATGGACTTCAGCACCGACCGATTAATATTATTAAAACAGTATTGTTTAGCTCTTTCGTGTATAGACTGTAAGAAAAGTTCCATTTTTTTTCAGTATTGCAGCAATACAACGTTTTGTTTTTTATTTTTACAAAAGTTGTTTTCTACCACAATATTTTTTAAAAAATTATTTTAAATAAATCTCGTGTATACTCACACACTATTGCTTTAAAAGGAGAATATATTTGCACTTATGTATACTTTTTACAGTTTGCCAAAATATTTTGATGTAAAAAATTTTTTTCCAATAAAATGTATATAACGACTATCACTGGACAGGCACTTTTTTCCCCTTGGCTCCTTCTGAGGAAACTCTTCCACCCCAGCATCCGCGAGAGTTAGAGATGCAACGCCAAATCCTTCAGTCACTGCAGGGGGAGGAGGGCAGCGAGAGATTGACCCGAGGAGGTCAGTGCCATGCTCTCCGAGCTGCACCTCCCGCCGTCACCCGCTTCCCACCCTGCTTTCCACCGCTGCTGGACGGACTCCGAAATAACCGAGGTAGAGGAGACAAAAGCAGGAGGGTCGGTACTGCATGATCCTCTCTCGGAGGGCGCCTCCTGGTCTGAAACGCCCTCACCGCTCTTTAGGGAATGCATCTGGGTGTCCCCGTGCCCCCTTTCCCCATAGTGCGCTCGGAGTCCCTTTGTGCCCCTTTGCCAGGTGTGGGGGCAGGACCCGAGAGGGCATGTCACGGGGGGGCGGCGGTAACACTTGATAAGTGTCTGGGGCGAGCACCGACAAAGGTGAGGGTAGCGAACCTAGCCGGAGGGGAGAAAAAAAAAAAAAAAAAAAAGGCAAAAAAGAAAAGAAAAAGGCCCCTCCGAAGCACCCCGAGCAAAGCGACCCTTGTCCCCACGGTGCCGCCCTGCCCCGTGCGTGGCGAGCGGCCAAGAGCCGGAGCCGGGCGCCAGGAGCTGCTCCTCTGTGCATCCAGCAGAGCCCAGGGCCGCGCCAGCCCCACGGCCTCGGGATGCGCTCCGAGCCCACCCCGCAGGGCCCTGCCCGGCCCGGGGGCAGCTCGGCACGGCCACCGCCCCCCGCGCAGCCCGTTCCGTCGGGCGGGGACAAAGTCGTCCCGGTACCTCAAGGCGCACGGACGCATGACTGTGCCCGGCCCCGCGGCCAAGCGCTGAAAAAGGGGAGAAAGTTTCAGCAAAATGCTCTGTGCATGGGTCCACACATATTAGTATATATACATATACACATACATATATATACATATACATATATATATACACACATATGCGTGCACGCACACACACACATATATAAATTGTATCTATGTGATTATACATAGAGATAAAACTCTTCATCTTTAAAATACACATTTATGCTCAGACATGCCCTTTTCTTCCCTGAGCTTCTCAGGGCCTGTGATAAATTATAAAGTCAGTTTCAGAGTTTGCTCCGACCACAGTGCTGTGTTTACATTCTTTCCGAGGCAAGCCTGCATGGTCGTAATTTATATCCTAAACACTTGAACGTAACTTGTTTACACAGGAATGACAGGACCTCAAAGAGAAAAAAACTGCCTTTCCCTGCCGGCGGCCGGGCGCGGGGCTCCAGTGCCCTCCAGCGGCCCCGGCCCGCAGCGCGCCGGGCTCCGGCAGCTCCACAGCTCCGCAGCTTCGCACAGCGTTGTCACAGCGAATGCCTTTTTAATCATTATTATTTCCCCCCCCACACCTTCTGAGTGTTGTTATATACCAGAAGATGTGAGTAATGCTCCCAAGTGGCTGGTCTCCTAAGAATGGGGAAGCATTTTTTAGGGCGTCCTTGGGTTTTTGGACTTCTGCGTTCTCCATTGGTGATTTAAGGCTATTATGGTTCCCTTCTCCCCGTTAAAATCTCTCAAACAAAGGACGTTTCAGAAGCAGTACTCTTTAGACATCAGTATGTTTCTGGGTGCTGCCAGTAAAACGAGCTCAAACTCTTTCTTCTAAATTTAAGAATGACTTAAAGGACAGGGAGAAAAAAAGCGGACAGATTTTTGAGTTAATTTGATCTGATTTTGTTTTGATATTTGATTTTATTGCAGTACCTTCTACCCTAGGAATTCAGCCCTTGTTTAGTCTAAAGAACTCCAGTGGCCGCATAGCCAGTGAGAGTCATGACCAAGAGCTATGCCACTGTGAGGACAAGGTATTTACATTTTAGCTGTACAGTTAAAATTTCCCTGCATCTTTTAACAGCCATTGAACATACCCAAATACTTCACATTTCAGAGAAAGAAATTCTCTGTTAGAGATCCAGCACACTGAGGCTTCTAATCACAGCACCAGGGACTCAGTACTCATCTCTGAGACTTGTGGGGATTTACTGTGTCAGAGAAAGTATCAGAGAAAGCCGAAATTTCTAGCACTAGAACAAACCCCAAAATCTAGATATAGTGTATATTTTGTCTCAGCATTCTGAAAAGAGTCCAGGAAGGCAGACCCAAAACAGAGCATGCATTTGCTAGTCTGTCTGGAGGGAAACCTGTAGCTGCTAGGCTAAAGTGAGCACCAGTGGGTATAAAGCACGGGAAGGTCTGTGCCTCTGCAGCTCTCAGTTACTGCTCTTTTCTCTGACGACAGTCTATTCTCTGCCTCTTTTTTTTCTTAATTCCTTGCTTGCTAATATGTCCCTGACTGCTTTGTTCCCTATGTTTTGACTGTGAGAAGCCTAAGTGATGCTTTTTTTTTCTCCTTTGGCAGTGTTGTAACCCAAGTAGCACCCAACAACAGTCACACGCCTCTGCTGTGTCTGAAAATAAAGCCATTGCTGACTTCCAGCCTAGGACTTCAGCCCTCACAATGACTTTATCCTTTCAGGTGGGCTCAAAGGAGGATGTGAGCAGAGAACTTCTAGGTGCACTTCTGGTCTGTCCTAGTGAACTGCTTGTGTATCCAGAAAGCTGCTTGAGCTTTTCCAACAGGATCAGTTGGTCTAATGCATTAGTAATGCAAGCTGTGCCTCCCTAATGACCCCAGACCGCCACAGCTACAAGAAAGCTACAACAAAATTACAAATAGTTAGTCATCTAGACTGATGGCATAGCTCACATTTGGTGAGGTGCTGAGGTAAATGGATTGAACATAGACTAATCCAAACATTTCCATTATTAGAACACGCTAGGCTGAGTCTCTGTGGGATGGGAATGAAATCACGCTGGAGCGCCTCAAACAGTTTGCGTGTGATCCACTATAATCTTACATTTATATTTTCTCCATTCTCTGGTTTCATCACAGTCTTGCTGCCTCAGTGGAGGGATTTTGCTTGTGATGGTGTTTATATTACACAGAAAAAACCCCCACTCAACCACTTGAAAGCTGGGATCATTTGAGCAATCACTTTAACTTTGGCAAAATTAGCCAAATGTTGAGATATCTTATGTGGGATGTTGAATTTTTATCTGGTAGTGGACCAAAGCATCCTTTAAAATAGTAAGTTTATCAATCCCATTAAATCTTCTTGCCCATTATTCTATTAAGACCAACAGCAGATGAACATCTTGCTGTGTTTTGGCTCAGCTGGCAAAATACCTTTAGCCAACACAATATTTTCAGTTTAGTGTGAGAGTTTAGCCTGCTTTGGAGGCAAAGAAATTTAAAGATTTTTTTTAACTCAATAACAATAAGCCTGATTTTATTGAACTAGAAAGATTTGCTCATAACATATACATGAGGTAATATTTAAATAAGACTGTTCAATAAAATGCTAGGTATGTCACTTAGGCCCTGAGAAAGCAAGGTGCTGTTTTTAATTATAATTTTAATATACCTGAGCAAGTGAGTACTCCCATTAAAGTCAATGGGATTATGCAGAGACTTGAAGTTAAAAGTGCTTTGCTGAAGAAGAATGATGGGACTAGAATTAAACACTACAGGTTCCTCCTATGTGCTGCAGCTGAGGTCTGTATAAGAAAAGGAGTAGAATATACCTGATTCATATACAGGATGAAAATTAATTCAAAACATACTCCAGCTTTGAATAGAGATGTATTCTACAAAACCTGCTGGCATTAATCTGCATGAAATACTGCCTTAGCTAATAAGAACACCCGGGCTTTATTTATATATTGAGCCATTTGATAGATATAAATGAAGAAAGAGGTAAATAGAAGCCAACATATTTTTGAATAAATGCCCAGAGGTTCTTTCAGAGTTCAATGATCTTTGTGTCTAGATTATAAAGAATTCAGAGCAGCCTCATGTGACTTGCCAACTACTGAATAGAGCTCCAAAACATCTGTAATATTAAACAACTTCAAGCCTCCTTTTTATGCTTGTTTTCATCCAGCAGTGATTTATAGAAATCTATTGGCTTCTCCACTGGTCTTTTCTAAAAAGAAATATGCAGGGAGGAGGAGGTTGTAAAATATGTTGGGACACCGCTACCAAACTGCAGCTGGAAATGAGAAATATTTTAACAGTGGACTTAGATTTATTTGGGAGATTATGGAGAAATGTTAACTGCATTACATTGATTATTTTAAGCATTGCAAAATGAATTTATGGTGGTGTGCAAAGTACCACTGGGTTCACAGGTAATTTGATGTTTTTAGGCAATTCAAACAGACTGGGATGCTTTTGAGGAACAGGATTTCTTGGACTGGATCCCCACTGGTAACATTTTCTTTGCAGTAGAGTTGCAGCCCATTAATTCTTACTGTCCAAATATAGGTAGCATTAGTTTAAATTAGAAGTTTTATAACTGATTTAGTTGAGCTACTGAAATCCCTTATGTATACAATCTTATCTCATTTTTAGAGATCCTCTTTGGATTGGTTTATACCTGTCCCGATTAACATATACCAAACACATTTTACTTGATGAAAAATCTCTCTAACTAGTTTAAAATTATTCTTTGAGACGGTGTCTCATGCACAACAATTTTCTGATATGATGAAAAGTGTGATTTAGTTCAAACTGCATAACTGGTGTTTATGGACACTCCATTACTGTAATCCCTTGTTTAGACATGTACAGCTGCAAACTGCACCAATACGACCAACTTTAAAGTGGTATCAGCTCCCCAAAGCTGATTGAAACTAAACAAGGCAGTGTCTATGACTAGGAATCCTTGTGTTAAAGGGCTGCAGCTTTTCCCTATGAAATAGCTGAATGTTAGAAACTGGATCTAAAGCATGATCAATACTCTAAGTTTCTGGACACTCTTACTCGTGAAATCAAGACCTTAAAATCAGGCCTTGTGTCTTGAATTCATGGGGGTTGGGTTTTGTTTGTTTTTGTTTTTGTTCATTTTAATCTGGATGTTTCCTTGCCAGAGATCTGCTGCCCACCAGTGGCTTGCAGAGCATTTTCTGGTGGCTTAGATAAAGTTATTTGCTTACAGGATGGTGCTTCTCATCCTTTGTGCTGGAGAGAATATGAACAAATGAGAGGGGGAAGATGCAGTGAAGATTAGCCAGCAACAGGATTCACTCTTCTTTGAAAAAGGAATAAAGAGCCTTCAGCAGGCTCAAATTAAGGATAAATTAAAATTGCAGAACACAGAAATGTTTCCGGGTTCTTCTACTTGTCTTTTGGCACAAGGTCTCTAATGCCAGATGGTCTCTTGGCCATTAATGGAGGGAGAGTTGTTCACCAGAGAGGGAAAAGGAGCATCAGAAAAGCACTGGAGAAGTGTACTTCTATTCCAGGTGACTTAACAGGCAGAGCCATAATAGAGAGGGTGAAGATTCCAGGGAGCAATGGGAATGTTATCAAGTTGGGGTAATCACCAATAAAAAAGGTTCAAGAACAGGATAACATCTGCAGCCACTTCCAATGGGAAAAGCCACTATGTCATGATGAAAAGCGGAATTATCAGGTCCCTTAAAAATAGATAACAAGTTCTGCTCCTCATATCATGCCCTAAATCCTGCTTTCATTGCAACGTACCCCCTTTTCCTTTCTGAAGCAGAAACAAAGCTGCGCTGGGAAGTGGGAACTATTCAATACATCAGAATATTGGTTTTTCTTAGTGTGAGGCAACAAGAAGGAGTGGACAGGAAAAAAGCAATAGCTCAAGATAAGTGACCTCCAGTAAACAAACATAAGCTTGTTCCAGGGCAGCAGAGGAGCAGGGGGTAGGAGGATTCTGGCTTGACTACCCGTTGAAGGTGTCCAACACAGTCTGAACAAGCACAACCAGAGTGCAGGACTCAGCCAAGTCGCTCAGCAGGCTCAGAGGCTCTGTCAATAAAGCAGTAGAAATTGTATGGTGAGGCCTGTCAAACACAGGCATATGTGAAGCAGTCCAGCCTTGCTCAAACTTCCAGCAGTAGGCAATACGGAGAGACATGCAGAGATGGTAGTTCTTCAAATTTCTTTTCTAAGAGCATTATTTCTTCCATGCAAATCAACCAACCGTCTGAATTTCAGAAGATTACTTTATCCCAGGATATGTGCCATTTCAGGCTTTCTCAAAGATGGCACCTGCTCAGCCCTGCCAACATCCTGGGAAGTGCAACTGGCACATTTCAGCCCACTGCAGCCTCCAGACAGGGAAACCTGATCTAGCACCCAAGAGGGGAAAAGACCACAGCTTTGTGCTTGCCTTCAGCAAAATCATAATGAGGACAAGGATGGGTCTCAGCTGGAGCACTTTATGCCTGATGCCAGTGTGTTTGTGATGGTATCAGAGGTGGATATCCAAGGTGATGACAACAGCAGGAGTCTAATCTTTTGCTGCTCCCTTTTGCTTTTCCATGCTTGTTGATTACCCCAAAAGATTTCTACGTCTGCCAAATGTGCTTTATTTCAATCCTGGGACACAAACCTTGCTCCCATACTACTTCAGACAATGGCCTTTGTTACCAAAACCATGGGGGCAAGCAATGATTGAGAGTGATTCATACACTACTGTTTCTGTTCTAATATTATAACACCAGGTATGCAGATCTCTGCAAGCCTTTGACATTTCCTCTACTTTTTCCCACTGATTTCCTCCTTATTGTTACTGATGAGTTGCTTGGGCTGCAATCCTACTCCAGGATCAGGGTTTAATTATAACCCTTAGTAAAAGAAAAGACATCCACATGTACTTTTTTCCCAGATCTGAAGAGAAGAAAAAGAATTGCCAAAATCTTTTTTTTATTATTTTTTTATTTTTATTTTTTATTACTGTAGCCTGCTGATTCTGAATTCTAGGTCTCTAAGTTCCCACCTGTGAAAAGAAATTTTCTCTAACTCAGTTTCTGAAGGAAAGGGTCAAGAGAGAAAATGGCCAGAACAGATGAGGGTAGACTCATAGCAGCTCAGCTTATCAGACACACAGGAGATGTAGGAAGGAGCAAGAGAACAACAAACATGGGATTTAGCCCAGCAAAAGCAGTCTAGGTCTTCTACCAGCCAATATTTGGTTAGATCCTTCTTGGCCCCATCCTTCACACTTGGAGGGAAATGTGATTGAAATTTCAAGTTCTCATTGAGTAGAAGAGCATCTACTGTAAGCATCTGACATTTGTCTGTTCTGGGAGAGCTCTGTCCTCCTTTTCCAGCACCATGGGTTGGGTTGGCTGCCTCCTCAGGGGTGTATCTAAGAGAAGTACAGAAATACAGACATCTGAGTAGTTTCCACCTGCCCGTAGTTGTTTCTGGCTTGTAGTACCCCCAGGGTCCCCAGGCAGGATCCACACTCCAAGGGTGAGAAACAGAAAACAGATGGTCATATGAAACAGACCATCCTGTCCAGGGGCATTTCAGGACATATTAATTAGTCAGGAGCATGAACCACAACTAAACATGGTGCTCCTTCTATATGGAAAAGCCTTTGATGGTTGGCTAGTAATGGCTAAAAATGAGACAAATCCATAGTCCAGATAGGCTCTAAGTATGCCAAAAAGATCCATGTGCTGGCAAACGTGCTATTCAGCTTGTTCATTTCCTGTAAGCTGTTTGAAGCAGCCAGAGCCCTTTCTCACTATTTAGTCCTTTGAATGCAGAGTAAAATAAAAACAGAAGAAGAAACATGCAGCTAGCAAAAGTTCCAAGCTCAGCACGTTAGGAGGCACTTGAGCACAGGGAGAGCAGACAGAGGACCCCCCAGAGCTGGGAAAGCCCTCACTTATAGCATATGTTCTGCATAGTCTGCTCTGTGGAGACGTTAATAAATTTGTCTTTTGCCCACACAGCTGTCATTCACAAGGTCACTTTTTCCACCAGCAAGAACTGACAACTTTCTCATGTCCTTACAGACACAGGCAGTAGGTAGAAGCCTATAAAAACCATCTGTCCATGAAGTGCACATGCTTTTGTGTTCTTTAAGCATGTAAGTTCCTTGTCAGTCCAGTCTCAACGCCCATGTGCTCTATGAACTTATATTTGAAAGGAGAACAGAAAATTGGTGGACTTTAAAAAAAGGCATTAGCATTCTAACATCTCTTGCTTGCTTGTGGTGAAGTGTCTCTGGAGGGTGTGATCTACATCCTGAATGTCCTTCCTTGTTTTAAAAAGATAGTCATCACGCATAATTTTGCCAGGGCATTCATTTCCCAAGATATCCACTTGGCAGTCTAAGAACTTCTGCTTGAACTCAGCATTGATTTCTTTTCCTAGCCCATAGGTGAATTCTGTGCATATATAAGATATTCTTTCAACCTGCTTAGCCTGTTTCATCCCAGGTGCTTCAGGAGATGCAAGAAATTTTGCAGCAAGCAAGTATGCATCCACACCAATGCCTCTTAGGTTGAGATTTGCACTCATATTTAAACTCAGTTCTTGGCCTCTCTAGCATCCTGTGCTGGGGGATACCAGAGGCTGCTAGTTAGTATTTTAAAGACATCTTTCTGTGCATTTTGTCTGTGTTTGTTTCGTCTAAAATGCCAAGACAGAAACTCTTGATTAACCTTAATTGGGTTTTTGTTATTTTAAGTGATTTTACCACATCTGCCATTATTCCCTTCCTGAGGCAGCTCAGCACCACCTTCAGATATCCTGGCCCCTAGCTTCTTACTGTGATGTCTTTAATTCTCACATCACAGAAAATGAAAACTGCTTGGGCAAGAGACTGGATTTTTCTGTAGCATACATATTAATGTATGATACTAGTTTACAAAACTCCTTTTACTGAAAAAGTCAAAATAGGCATCTGCAGAAGAGTGATGGGATCTCTCGGAGGCATCTTTTTTCGAAGAACATGACTCAACCTCTGCATGCACATTTCTCTCCATTGGCTGTAAAAGAGCTCAGATGACAGACTCAGGTGAAGATGTCTGCTCTGTGGTTAAGGGAGATGAATCCTGGCCAAGATGCCAAACCCTGAACAACAAGTAATAGACAAAATTGCACTGCTGGCTTCTAGTGTGACTCTGTGTAGTTCCCACCACTCTCTCAGTAAGACCCAAGTCTTTTTTCAGAGCTCATATCAAGTGCTCCCCATCACATGAATATTTTGTCTTTCCCTCTACTGTAACTTATTTTGCATGAACCACCAACTTATCTCTATCTGCCATTGTATTGGGCCTTTGCCTGCTTTGCTGGAGCCTCACTGACATGCTGCCTCCAGTGAAGCACTGGTCTTTGACTAAAAAAAATAACTTCATCAACTTCACTTCCTTACTCCCATCCCCCTCTCTAGATTGCCAATATATTTGTTAAACAATACTAGACCTTGGCACCTCTGTGCCAACATTTTTTCAGAGACAAAAGTTTGCTATTTTTCCATGTCTATTTTCTCCAATTTGATAGATAGCTTTCAGTTCATGACTTCTCATCATGTGACAGCCTTAACTTCTTTAGTAAACACTTAACCAAGATCTTAGCAAAGCTCTTTAATAGAAGGATGTGGGATGCTGGAATTTTAGTTTGGTGTTTTTTATTTGTTTGGTTGGGATTATTTTTATTTTTTGATACAAAAATCAGGTTGGCAACATACAGATGCAATTGAAAGATCAGTTTCCAGAGTGTATGCAGGGCTTTTCAGGTCCATGGATTAAACTTCTCATCTTAGTTACACCAGTGCAAACTAAGAAAGCAAGCAAAAGCTTTGTTAGTTTGGGCTGATTACTTGGGCAGACTTAGCCTAACTGGAAGAAAAAACAGCTAAAAATGTTTTGAGAGATTTACAGTCTGATGAGATATTGTATTATAAATATAATAAGCTAGTATTTTCAATAACAATGTCATTTGTAAAATCATTTTTTCCAAGGCACTGGAAAAACTAAATTCTTGCAGATACCAGTATTTTGTTACTGAATGTATGTGCTAATGCAGTAACAGTGATCTGGAGAATCCAGTAAGAAGAGATGAGAATGAGAAAAAAAACCCAGCAAAAATGAAGAACCCATAGAAAATAAAAAATGAAAATTGTGTTATATGTCACTGTGGCTTTCCTTTGTGTTATTTTCTGGACAGTGAAAAACAGAGGAGGTGTGTGGGAGGAAATGCACAGGAAATTAAATAAGGGGGGTTCTAAGGTTCCCCCAGAAATAGTGAGCAATGTCCAGGGTATTGGGAAGCAGCTGATCATCCCAGCACTGGCCTGTTTGGCCCATGAGCTGGCATGTCACCAGCCCCATCCAGACCCAGCGCTGACAGACATTCCAGTTTAACACCGTTTCCGACAGAAAGACAGAGAGTTGTGTCCTGCCTCTCCCAGCCCAGGAGTGGAGGTGCCAAGATGACATGGAACTTGCCCAAAATATGGGAGGGAAGAATGAAGCTTAAGTCATATTCACGCGTACAGGCCTTCTTTTGTTATTCTAACCTAGTTATCGGAGCAATGTGTTCCTGTTGATTTTTAAGCCCTATTTTGTTTTGAAAAGGCCAAACTGCGTCACTGGATGCATTGTCTGGTTACAGAGCTCCCAAGAGTGGGGAACTTCCAGCCAGCTTCCAAACCAGCTCAGCAAAATGAGGAGACAAGGGGGTTTGAAACCAGAGATCTAGTCTGAAATGGATGGTTCCCATCTGAAATGAGGGAGAGCACAGGGAAGGGGTGCCCAAGGAGAGGTTGCAGAGGCATGGGAGGGCAGCCGGCACATTGGTCACGGAGGGGTCATGTTGATATTGGCAGATGGACACTGGGTCTCATCATAATCGGGGGCTGTGGTATGCTGATGTGAATGAGCCTTTCACAGCTGACAGGGTTTTTCCTTTTTCATTTGTGGTTCTACATTTTGCAGACCCAAAATTGCCCGGGAAATAGGTCTGGGGAAAGCATGACATCCTCTTGGTACCATCCTGAGAGGTACCACTGAGGAGATGTATCACCAGTAATGTATCTGGAAAAGAAGGGAGACTAAAGGGATGACTACAGGAGGAGGATGGCTTTACAAAAAGCTAGCCTACAAAGAAAGACCTATGGATGGGGAAACACATATGGGGTTAGGGCTGAGAAACAGGTATGAATTAAGAAAAAGGCAAAAGAGAAGTTTTCAGGGTCATTCTGATGGAGAAAGAGAATGGGAAACCTAAAGAAAGGAAAGCATTTTGTAAAGGGCAGAGTAGAAAGGAGGGAAGCTGAGGAGGCTAGAAGGAGTGAATAAAATGATAGTGCTGGGAAGGCCTTTTCAAATGAAAGAGGGAAGCTAAGGTGGCTAACCTGCAGCGGGGGAAGTCCTTCCTGTTTGGTACACTGCAGGAGACAAACAGCTGCCAGTCCCTGAAAACTCAGTCCAGGGAAGGAAACACAGAAATGCATACAATGGAGATGCATAAGGGGATGGGGAAAAGACAAACCTACATAGAGATGAAAATGATCTTTCGTTTATCCCGGACAGGCCATTTGCTGCTCATCCCTTTGGAGGTTTTATTTCCCTCTCTCCAAGACATATATAGGTTACTACAAGCATATCAGATCCTTATTGAAGCACAAGAGGTTTCTATGCTCAGACGGACATGAAGATCTCAGTATATGGTATCTTCTATTAAAAAGGTTTTGCTGCCATGTAAAAATGCATTTAGCTTGCATATGGATAACATTTGCAAATTCCTTCAAAGATGAGCTTTAGCTGTCATCACTGTCTCAGTATTCCTGTTTTCCTTATACCTGTAGCCTGTCTGCAGAGATAAAGTCACTGAGAAAGAATATAGATTTTCTTCTTCAGAAAAGCCTTATTTTTGTCTTATCAGTGAACTAAGTACATCCTGTGCACAGACACTAAAAAAAAATTAAGGAATCCAAGTTGCTCGAGACCTCACCATTGGTTTACACTGCCAGATTATTATAAAATTGCTTAAGTAAATAAATAACATTGCATTGTCCAAAACCTCCTTTCTTGGAAAGCTTTATACCCAAGCTCTTTATGCAGTGGAGGTAACATTAACGTCTTCCTGGTCTTTTAAAAAGTAGCCAGTTACCATTGCCAAAAAATGCGGAGAAAAGATACTCCAAAATTATTCCAAATAAGGAAAATCTGAAGCATAATTTATTGCAGCCATAAATTCTCATGTAAATGTCAGCAACCAGTAGATCCTGGACTTCAGTGATGGCAACTCTCCGAGTAGAAAAGATGCAGTGTTTAGTTTGAGGCTGTAAAAATGCTCATCTGTAGCCTTTGGACAGCCAGTATTCAGAAACTGCTTTCCAGTCAACAGGAGACTCAAGTGTGACACATTCCCTTTAGGATTTGTGTCATGGCAACAAGAGCATTGGCAAAACAGGGTGATTGGCATGGGACACTGTGTGTCATCCCTCAGGACAAACCTCAGCTTTCATCCGGGGAACCCAAGATGCCTTTACTGGGGAAGTCATGTGCCACTTCAGCAAGACAACTGAAGCCTGTTGCCTAAAATTGGAGTCTCTGTATCACTCATCACTCCCAGGGCTTTTGGGCAATCTTGAGGCACCCAGTTTGGAGAAGATTTGAATTCAGCTTGACTGCTGGTAGCAGAGGCATGGGAATAACAGCAGGGCAAAGGCAAGCAGTATTCTCCTGAAGCGAGGAGCCAGTTTCTGCCCCTGGGCTAACTTCTTGTCTGCTTTTTATTTGATTAGGCTGACATATTTCACCCATGTTTTCTTCAGCCCAGGGGAGCAGAATCTTCGTGACCATGGCCACTTGCATGCCCTTCCCCTTAGATCTGTCTCTGCCTTTACCTCAGCCAGCTCCCTGGCACGCCTGAAACAGCCTTTGCCTTTGCAGCAGGGTAATTCAGATGCGAGGCAGGATGTTATTCACAACAAAAAGCAACACCAAGGTTGGTCCAGCTTGTACAGCACTCAGTTGTAATACAACCTGCCAAGGTAGAGATGCTCTTTATGTTCAGATATTAAAAAAAATTATTTACGGGTTGACATTCTCAAGGTGAAAAAACAGCACATATTCAATGGGAGGAGCATGTCTGGAACAATCAACAAGGATGCTCTTCTTTTTCTCATTTTCTCATTTCTTATCTCCTTTGCTTCAGGATGATTCTCTTTCTTTCTCTGCCTCTTTCCCAGCAAATTTGAAACCCCTCCCTTGTTTCTGTCCTGTGTTCGCTCTCTCTGCAAGACCTGTACCCAGTCCCAAAATTACAGCTTTGCAGCAGTGGTGGGAAGGAACCATGGGGCTGGCTCACACACTCAGCCCTCAGCCCTTTCCTGGGCAGAGACCGGTGGTGGCTCTGTGACTGCAGCTGGCCCAGCTCACAGGCTGTGGCTAACCTGTTTTATAGATGAGATGACATCTTTGGAGCAAACACCTTTGGAGCAAGCATTCTGGAGATGCTTACCAGATACTTAGCAGAAGCAAGGCACAGTCCCTCCTTCCAGGGCTACTCAGCTGGCTTTGGAGAACGGAGCCTGACCACACAGTATCATGCCATTGACTTTGAAGCCAAATTCCTCACTGATTACTCTTTTTTCCCCTCAAAGCTGAATGTTTACAGGCAGTAAGTATGAGATGCTCAAACACTCTTGCAGTTCTTCCCCACACACTAAAAATTATTAGAATTTTTTCAGTGAGTACCCTTTCATGTTAGCAGATGCACAAGACCATCAGAGAGAATGGAGAAAGCTGTATTTTTATTTGGTACAAAGATGTCCAAAACTAAAGCAAAAATCCAGGGAAGATAAGGTACAGGAGGTGACACTGTGAAAGCAGGTGACATGGGGAGCACCCTTTAGAAGGTCCTCCTCAGGCTTGGATGGGGCTTTGATGACATTTGGCACTCACTGAAAAAGGTCTTGTCTGCATCAGCCAATTGCTCATGTCAACAGCTTGCTCATCATGTCAGCCTCAGGCCCTGCTGGGGCCCCAGGTCACACAGGCAGAAGAGTTGCTGCCTCAGATCTTCCTATGGGAAAGCAAATGTAAAGGTGCAGCTTCAGGGAAGAATTGGCCCCTAAACTATAGAGGGATGATCAGGTACTTACAAAGAGATCATCACTTTTTTTAAAAGATCAGCCTTCCTATACATTTAAAATCTATACATGTAGATGTGAAGCCTTAGAAAAGAAAGATGCCTTTTTAAATGATGATTTTAATTTACAGCCACCATAGTTTAAAACTGATGTCCTCAAAAAATGAGTGAAGGTCTTAAACTTTATCTTGTTGCTTCTCCACTTCCCTTTTCTGCTCCTGTCAAGGGTGGCTCTGACTGCTTCAGCCTTTCTTTTGATTTTAAAAACACAGATGTAAGCAGATAATGAGGCCACAGGAGGAGAATCCTTCAGGATGTCTTGTTTGGTTTGGAAATATTTAAATGTCTGCTGCATTTCCTTTGAGCACAAGGCAGGAGTCTAAGAAAGGGCACTGCTCCTTCTGCTACCCGCAGCACGGCTAGGGGTGGGAGAGTGTGCGTGCACACAAGCACATGTGTGCATGTGTGCATGAGATGGCTTCTAATCTTTTCAGCATGGCTCTCTTGCCTGGGATAATGCGAAACATTTCTGTAGGTCACATTTCCCCAGAGGAAAAGAGTTTAACTCTAGTAATTCAGGTGAAGCTTGTTCTATCTAAATAGTCTGCTAGATTAATAACTTTCAAAATCACAGTGAAGAATGATATTTTTGTGGTTTGGGTAGGTTTAAGTGCTTGTGACCATTATGAATGATAGTTGGTTGCTTTAGATTAAAGTATCATAATCAAGAGGAAAATTTTATCATTGTGTCATATATAAAACAGTGAATGGCTGCTGGATGAATTAGGTGATGAGTCTGAGAATCAGAGTCAATCACCTTTACAGTGCACAAAGCAGTTGCCCAAGAAACGCTAACACAGAAAGAGAAGCCTTCCTCATTTTTCTCCATGAAGTTAAAACTGTGTTGGAAGTTGTTCTCGACTTTCTGTTGACAAACACCTTGTGGTCTGAATACCACAGATGGACCCTGGGCAGAAGTGAAAAATAACTCAGATTAAAAGGCAAGGACACTTCATGGCAGACAAATGTGTACAGAAGATCAATGAATTATACCACAGATGAATAAATATATTTAATATCCATGGACTTTTCATAAGATTCGAAGAGCCAGTCACATTCAAGCCATGGCTCCATCCAAAGACAGCTGAGGTTTATAGAAAGTATTAATAATAAAATGTTGTATACAGAAATGTTCAAAAGAATTGGCGGTATCCATGCTAGAAAGAGTTTGTGCCATTGCCAAACATGAAAGGCCACTTGTTGGCTTCACTATCTTGTTTAGGCCCTGCAGTTCAAATTTAGAATATAGCTATCAATATAAAGAGCAATAGAATAAATTTTCAATACATAAATAAGAGAAAATTACAGTCTGATCCAAGAAATCTGATGAACTTCAGAATGCCCTGACCATGAAAAATGTTTGTGACATTTTGAAGTGATTTTTTGGGTTTTCAGAAACAAGATTGTTTCAAAGAAGCTAAGTTACAAATACTATTGCACACTGATTGTGTCCACATACCCTATCCCAACATGTGCTTTTAAGCCTCATCTTAGTTATAATTTTTTTTATGTATGCTTGAAAGTAACTTTCCTTTATTGCCTATGCCTTTCTATGTCATTTTAATCCTTGCACACTGACACATCAATGTTTTTTTACTCATCGTAAAAAAATTCTCAGCTTCCTTTTTTAGCTCCCAGACCCAGACACATTTTTGAAAACAAACTAGTGGAAGGATGAAAACCTTCAAATGTTTTATTTTAATTTCTAAGGAGACAATAACTGTGAGGAAGTGTTTTTAATGCAACTTACTGTAGCAGTGGAGACTGCATTGTAAGGAGAATTATTTTCTATTTCAGTTCATTGTGCCAACAGCTGAGTGATGCAGCTACTCTGCTGTTAAAAATAGTAGTACTATTACAAGTTTAAAGCAGGATGCCATGAAATGCACTCTGCAACCAAAAATTCATTCCAAAGTGTTGTTGCTAGTAAATATGTGCCCTGGGCTTTTCTTGTGGGCAAGTCATGGAGTGGGATAAATCCATCTACTAAGGATGGACACTAGATGTGAGCTCAGTGAACATACACAGGCACCCAAACCTGCACACATACACACACACACACATGCACACACACACACGCACTCACAAACACATGTAAAAGTAAATATTTATTAAATGGATGTCTCAGTGTCAGCCCTGCTCTGTATATTGACATGATCCAAGTCTAGAAGCCACAGCTCAAAACAAAACAACCTGTGAATACTTGACCTGGAAGCAGTGAGAAATTCTTCTGCAATTCACTTATCTTCTAATGTTTAACCCTTACCAGCTCCACTTCTGGCATCTTCATCAATGTTTGAGACACAGCTTGAGTAGAAGAAAGACAGATATTATATAATTATGTATCTCCAATAGATTAACCACCTTAAGAAAGTGGGGCCAGATGAAAGAGGATGTGTTCTGAACAAGAGGAGAAAAAACTCACACAGTACATGCTGCTTTCAGAAGGGTAAAAGATAAAGAAAACCTTTGAAACAGCAAAGATTGTTACATTCAAATTACTCCTTTCCAAGTCTGTAATTTCTCATCTAGGTCAGAACAGAAAATGAGTGATTACTGTTACAACTGGCATACACTCTGCACTTTGGCTGCGTGTAAGATACACAACATTTTCCAGAGAATCATGTCGGATAATTTGTCTTGTGTATTTTAAGCCTTTTTCACATGTCCTGAAAGACACAAGCAATAAAATATCCTAAGGAGTGCAGTGGCTGCAGAGGAGAGGAGGCTTGGGCCCAGTGTCAGGGCACCTGGGTGCTTTCCTGACTGTGTTCCCATCTATCATACAACTCCAGATGGATTGCTGACACTAGTACTCCCCAGCTTGGCTGCCTAAAGTTCAAACTCTCTTTGGCAAGAGTGATTTCCAATGTCAATAGCACTGTTTATCTTCACACAGAAGAAAAATAACTGCCCCTGGACACCTAAGTCCAGATTGACAGGCAGAAATAAGCACTGTGGTTTGCAGAACTAAGCTCCCACGGGGTCAGTGTGTGGCGCTGTACCTGCCTGCATATCTGTGCTGCCTAATTGGCATGGTAAGGAGAGAGGGTCCTCAAAGCAGTTTCACAGCAGGAAAATGCACTTTGGTTCTTTGGAAATGTGGAACCCCACATTTTCAATGCCCTTATCATCAAGGCTGGTCATCTGCCATGATGGGCTCTCACTTCCCCTAACCTCAGCTACTTTCTTATGGAAAACAGATGAGGAGAAGGAAGCATTGAGGATTAGGGGGGCTCTCACCTTGTGTTCAATATGAGTGATCACACACGTATATAGGAAACCAAATGGCACTACTGAGTTGCCCAGGCCAGACCCAAATTTTGCTTCTCCCAAGGGGGATCCTGTCTCTCCCCACTGCCTTCACACGAGCTGGGGACACTGGGCTCCCACCTTTGGCAACTACCCAGTATTTCCCTTACCCCAAATTATGTGGTATCTTCTACAAATTTCTTTGAGCAACATTCCCCCTGACTTCTTCCATTTTATTAAAATCCCCCAAATTCATTTTGATCACTCTTAGTTTAACACTAAAGAAGCAATCGTACAAATATTACACCATTCGACCTTCTTATAAGGGCATCTTTATACACTTGTCAAACTTGAAATACATGCTCTGGCCATATTAAATTCAACACCAATCCACTTTGTCATAAATCAGTTGCTTTTCTCAAGAGAATTTCTCATTAAATTCATGGTCACTGTTGTATTCCTTGGGTCGAATTTACTTGCTGCTATTAACTTAGAAATGGACAGAAAATTTTAATTTTGCTTTGTGAAACAGAATTCTTGAACTGTGGTTCTAGCCAGCAGAATGAATGTAAAAGTAGAATTCTAAGTTTCCCTATCTTTGTTCTCCCCATGAATTCTGATTAGCTTACTGGTAGGCATATTTTTACCTATTGTTGATATGAAGAATTGAGACAAGTGCTGAAAATCAGTTTCCCTGTTCAAGGAATCATGAATCTATAAGGTCAGAAAGGACTTCCTGACACAGGTGGCTGAGGGACTAATGAGGAGAGATGTTCTCTTGGACCTGTTACTTACAATTGAGGAGGAACAGGTCATGGATGTGAAAATCTGGAGCAAGGAAAACTTACCCTCACTGGAGGAGCACACAGTTAGGCAATATTTAAGCAGATTGAATCCACACAAATCTATGACTCTGACAGGCTTCAGCCATGAGTGCTGAGGCATCACTGAGGGATCATGAGTGCTGAGCACATATCATTGTGAGACCACTCGCGATAATATTTGGAAGGTTGTGGCAACTGGGGTTCCTCAGGACTGGATATAAATGTCACTGCTAGCTTCCAGAGGGGCAACAAGGATGACCTGGAGAACTACAGTTTCACCTTGATCCCTCTGAACATGATGAAGCAAAATATCCTGGAAATCATATCCAAACACATAAACAACAAGTTTGAAGGTATTCACTGTGGATTTATGCAGGGGAAATCATGCCTGGCTGCCTTGATGGCCTTCTACAATGAAGTGATTGAGTTGATGGTATAAAGTGGTGGCCAACACACCAGGTGGGTGTGGTGCCCTTCAGAGGGACCTCAATAGGCTGCATAAATTGGCCAGCCTCAGCCTCACGTTGCTCAGCAAAGGGAATTGCCAAGTCCTGCATATGAGTGGAATAACCCCATGCACCAGTACAGGCTGGAGCTGGCCAGCTGGATATCAGCTTTGTAGAAAAGGATCCAGGGGTAGCCACCCAGCTGTCCACAAACCAGCAATGAACCTACAAGGCAAAGAAGGTCAACAGCATCCTGGATTGCACAAGGAAAAGCATTACTGGCAGGTCAAGGGGTATGATCCTTCTCCTCTCTTCAGCTCTGGTGAGACCCCTATGCAGTGCTGGGTCTGGATCTGGGCTCCCCAGGACCAGAGATATGTGAACATTCTGGAACAAGTTTGTCAGGGACCCATAAAGATGGTGAGGAACTGGAGCATTTCTCATGTGAGGAGAAGCTGGGAGAGATGTGACTGTACATTCTAGAGTAAAGAAGGCTCAGAGGAATCTCATCAATCTGGATAAATACCTGAAAGGAGGGAAGATGGAACTGGATCCTTCTCAGTGGTACCCAGGGATGGGACAAGAGAAAATGGGCACAAACTGAAAAGCAAGGAATTCCATTTAAATACAAGAACAAAAATATATATGTGTATATTTTTTACTGTGAGGGTGGTCAGATACTGTCACAGGCTGTCCAGAGAGGTAGCAGAGTCTCTATCCTTGGAGATACTCAAAACCCAACAGGACATAGCCCTGAGAAATTTGCTGTAGCTGAAACAGCTTTGAGCAAGGTGGTCTCCAGATCTGCCTTCCCACTTCAGCTTTTCTGCTGTCCTGTGACCCCTGCAATCCCTTTGTCTAATCTCATGCTGTACACAGGCCACAGAGTTTCATTCATGGCTTCCTCATACACACAAATCAGATATGCTAACCGAACAAAGCATCACGTATAGAGAGGCATCTGACCTTGGCTGTGAGATTTTGACTGGTGGCAAATCCACTATGATCTTGATGGAGTTATACCTCCAATAATTTCCTTTGCTATTAGGAAAACACCCTTCACTTTACCTAATCATCATCTTCCCCCATTAATATTTAACAGCTAATAATTTAAAATTTCAATCAACAAAATTAAGCTTTCATATCTGCTTGTGCAAAAATACTGCATGCACTGAGTTCAAACCCAGTACAGCTGACTTAAACTTTCCAGATGTTTCTGAGGGTGACACATGATCAAAAACTGGGGCCAACTATCTCAGACTGAGAGAAGTTAAGGAGGGGACAATGGACTGCCAGACTAAAGAGAGAAGCGGATCGGCTGAGCACGAAGGTAATATTTTAAGATGCTTTTCAAAGTAATATTATCCCCTCACTAATAAAATTACCACTCAGATGTTGGCAAAGGTTTCCTGTTTGAGATGTACCTCAGGAGCTGATAACTGCACCTGTCCCTTCCAGTCTCCCCTGTAAACCCTTTCTCCCTCTCTTTAATGCCAACAAAAATTTCCTCCACTCAGTTATCGTAGACTCAGATCCTCTTGCAGAGAGTGAAATGCAAGCTAGACCCTGTGCTGTTACAATGTCCTTGAAGATTAGAAAATAACTGTACAGATTGTGTAATCCATAAGCCATTTAGTGTGCCTTGAGAACACATATAGCTTCCAACTCACCAGAAAGGAGGGCATTGCTGTTGATTGGGGAGCCTGATGTTTCAACCTATTTTTGTGAAACAAAGGCACGCATACTCCACTACTGAAATTATTACAATACGAAGCTCACATTTACACTTCTATTAGTTCACTTTGCAAGGAAGGCTTCGTATTCCTATTACTCTGCCATCCTGGTTTGGCTGGTGTCTAATCCCCACCACAATACTTATTTTAGCTAATCATCATAGTTCTTCTTCAAATAAACCCACACTAACCAAAGTGGTGGGGGAATTAAGTACATTATTTCTTATGTAGCCCAATATCTCCATCTTATG
Source organism: Cettia cetti (assembly GCA_013401135.1). Lineage (NCBI taxonomy): Eukaryota > Metazoa > Chordata > Aves > Passeriformes > Sylviidae > Cettia > Cettia cetti. The sequence goes on along the minus strand of VZUI01097713.1, from coordinate 18,610 downwards.
GTCATAGCATGTATAAGGACTGAGCTTCTCAGTATTCGTTTTACCATGAATTGTAGTGGAGACTACATAGAAGTTAAAACCCAGTTTAGTATTTTATCTGAAACGGGGGGATTTTTATGGGTTTTTCCAAAACTTTTAGGATTATTAAACTGAATGCTACTACTGAGTCTTTTTCTTAGGGAAGAGCTAGTAGAAATTAGTGGTGATTAATACAGCCTCCTACAGCAACGTACACTTTTCTACATCAGAAGAAAAAGTCATCACAAGAAGACAGAAGCTATATAGACAGTACCTATATATCTATAGGTATTTTTCAGCAAATCATGAATTGTCACCATTGTGCTTTTCTTCCACAAAATTCCAAAAAGAGAATCAATTAATTAACATGCCATATTTGTAGTATATTTTCTTTAATGTTTGGAATCAAGGCCATAGGGGACCAGGAAAAATCAGGAATGGATACACTGCTAAAGTTGTTTTAGTGAATGGCTTAGTGTTGTCCTAGGTTTGCTGCTCATGGTCTACACAGCCTAGAAAGACCCAGCTGAGCAGAGAGCAGAGGAGACCTGGAGGAAATGAGCTTGGTAGGAAACAGCTGCTGGTAGAGAGATGTGATAGACAACAGCACTGATTGCTCTCCAACATGTATTTCCATGGGGCTATGGAACACTGTGGCTCACTGAGAGCAATTTTGTTTGTATGGGACCAGAATATCAGCTTCTATCTCCACCAGAAAGAAGGATATGAATATGCTGAGGCCTCAAGATCACATGGGAATCCTGAAATCAGACTAGCATACCAGCCAGGCTAGGGAATGTGCATTACACATCAAGCATACCTCCATTAATGATATAATTGTCACCTCTTCTGTGACACCATACTCTTGTTCTGTCTCTGAATGGCAGCACAAATTGATTTTCCGGAGAGAAGGAAAAAAACCCCAGTGATATTTGGCCTAGCTAGCCTCAAAACCTCAACTCTTTTATTTATCCCTCTATGCCAGTCTCAGCACAGAGCAGGTCAGAGAATATGCAAACAAGTTATTCTTTCAGGAATGTCAAAGAAAACCTATTTCTGCCTCAAAGGTTTTCTCTGATCAGAGAACCAGGCAAGAAGCAAACACTGTTTTGCTTACTTTGTCCACTTCGGACTGCTGCCTCTTCACATAATTCTGAACAGTACAACCTGTTAACCACATGGTATCTTTTCCAAAGACCAAACATTTCTTCACACACTAGAGAAATTAAGTCAAAAGTTTATATTTATCAATACCACCTGGCAAAATATGCAACAAAAGCATTTTTTGATGTGGGAAAACTAATAATTTTGACATATGAGTCAAGTACTTTCTGTCAGTCTTAATGCAGTCTAATGAAAATGGCAAATAACCAGTAAACCATCCAGCTTGTCTACCCACCACAGCTCTTCTGTTTGGTCAAGCGAAAGTCTGTCACCAAGTATGTTGCCAGGACTGCTTCTAATAATTTCGGATGCATGTGATGCTCCCATACTCAGCAGTTTTGTTTTGAAATAAGGTTTAATTTTTTTCCAAGGTTAATTTTAATCCAAGCACCATTGCAAAAGGAGTACCAAGGGAAATTGTATCATAAGGAAGCGCAGAGGTTCCTGCTGTCATACAGTGCCCGTGCAAGCCCAGGAATAGGAAAGGCTCTGTAAGTGGGATGTAATACATGTGCTTGTTTATTTAAAATAGCACCCGACTACTGAAAATCCACACAGTGTGAATTACCGTGGACTGAAACATTCCCCATCCCACACGAGCAGGAGAGACTCCAGAATAGTTGGGTTCCTTGATGCATACCATGAGTTAGCATCAAGGACTACTTCCAAAAGATGCAAGCAGCATATACCTGTTACCAGCAATGCAGACTTTTTCTTAAAATGAAACCTCTCTACCTGGGCTTATAGACACATTGATGACAAATGAAGGAATGGAAGCCACTACTTCGTACTTTGCCTTGTCCTATATTTTTCAAGCAAAATTGAATCCATGAAATCTTAATTTAGTCCAATATTTACAAGAAAACCTGTTTTGGATTTGTTGGTTAGAGCAAAGTCAAGGCAGGTGCCAGAATTTGGCTTTCCCAGCTCTCTGCAGAGCCTTGTCTTCCCACTGCTTTGAATGCCAGTGCAGAACCATGCAGGTAGTCCAGCATGACAGCCCAGTTGGGACATTCTCACTTAAGTCTCTATTCTTCTTGTGTCTGTGGCTGACAAACGATTTAAATGATCTGTGAGTTGTTTCTGGCTATGGGGCCTAGAGTGACTCCACCATGTCTAGATTTGTGCTTGGGAACAGTCAGGAATGAAGCTGAACCATTGCAAAGCTCATTCTTGAATGAAAACAAAACAAGAGACTCAAATAACATCAAGTGTAACAGCAAGAAAGAAAAGTGAATCTAAAAGAAGTATCATAGCTGCTGAAGAAGAAATCATAGAAAGAAGAAATCATAGCTGCTGCACCTACAAAAGAAAATTAAGCAGTATATCAGTATATCAATTATTAAAAGTAGTCAGTGGCCATTTGCCACTGCCAGAAAAGCTGAAACATTAACTCTCTTTTGCTTAAGCTACAATGCTTTGAATCAAGACACCAACCACCTTTGATTGCATCAGTAAAAACTGACAGCTGATCTCCCTAAAAGATGGTGAGGATCATCATCCCTTTCCCAATTTAAATCTGATTTTCTTAGTTTGCTACAGAGAAGTCTCATATGGATCCCATAGCACACAGTCTGGCATTCTCCCTGCAAGGTCAGGAAAGGTTTGTAAAGGGTGGATAATACAGGCAAACTTCTCTGCAAGACAAATCCCAGGGGAGTGAGTCTCAGGCTTGCAGTGGTATAATGCCTGCCTTGAATACTGAACTTTTCCTTCTGAAACAAGAAAAATTGTTCACAGAGTTTCTGATCTGAAGGGTCCTTAATAAAGGCATTTTTCTTGGCCCAAATATGGCATTTTCACAAAAATGCTCAGGAGGGCTACCTTCACAACTTAAAGGAGATTAAGAATGTTGTCTCCCAAGAACAGTAGACTATAAAACATCACCATGGAGGATGATAGTCACAGGACTATGTAAATGCTCTATCTACTAGTATTTACAGTGTCCTAGTTAAGTCCTTTTCTGGCTCATCTGCAGACAAAGCTGCAGCCTGTGAGTCCTTATTACACCTACTATTATCTGCTTACTCTGTCAGAACATGTCATGGCAGATATATCCTCCAAGTAAAACTGAATGGGAGACCAACTATTTATCCATAGGATTTTACAGTGAAGCTATCTCAGAAACAAAAAGAAAAAAAAAAAAAGGGAAGATATTTATTTTCATATTGAATAAATATCCCTGCACCTGTTTCAGTGTCAGTGGCTGCAGCATTCTGGCAGGTGCTGCTTTGCTCAGAAGAGTCAAAAGGTTTTTGAGTGCTGTTTGTGATTTCAGACTTTTAACCTGACATAACTCCAAACTTTCTGGGCATTTCTTTGGTGATACTCACCTTTGTCTTGCAGTGCTAAAAAAGGCAAATAAATAATGTAGAAAAATCTGTTTTAAAGTATGTATGTAACAAGATTTCAAACTCTCACAAACTCTTGCTGTTACAGAGAGTACAATTTCTGTTCTACAGTATTAATAAGGGATCTAGGGAAAGTGCAGCAGATTTATTGAGATGGCTTTCTTTGAAAAGGTGAAGAGAAAAACATATTAATGGAATGAGATAAAAAATGCCCCTTCAACTCACAGTACATTTTAGAGAATACTGTGCGTCATGCTTAGAGAAAATGCGAAGGATCCAAACCAAAATAAAAGTAAGGAGTGTGTGCATGGAGCAAAGTGCACCAGAGCCGTGAGTGCGAGAAAGCATTGCTTTGACAATTGGTGAAGCAGCATTTACACAAAAGCCTTTTCCCAAGGAAATGCAACAACATCAAATAACTGAAGGGCAGGGGCCAAGGCCACACACTGGATCCCCACAGGTCTGCAGCTCAGAGTTTACAGGTTTCTCAGACACCCTCATTTACAATGATGGCCATGGGGGGCTTCAAAGGCAGGTTTTGGTGAGTTCTGTTGTTTGTCTGGAGCTGAATGTGCTCAGCTTTTCACATGGCAATTGCTTTTGAAATCTCAGCATTGCAGTGGTCCCAGGGCAGAAGGGAGGTGTGCTGGCTCCAAGCACTGCTGAGGCCAGTCTCCCAGAACAATGGGGCTGCCTGAGCAGTCGCAGTGCTTACACATCCATTGGGCACTGGGTCCAGTGAGGAGCTGCCTTTGCCTGAAGGGGCCCCGGGAGCAACAGGAACAAAGGCACTGGAGAACTGGTTCCATAAGTCCTTGTCTTGCCTTTGCCCTCGGCAGGTAAACGGGCCTCTTTGCCCCGCCACAAAGTAAACCTCCTTGCATTCCCCTGCCTAACTCAGCTGGAAGTGAGCTGTTGGCAGGGCACAGTCTCTTCTTTTTACTCCCACTGTCTCCACCCCCAGGTTTGCTTTCTCAAGGGTGACTGACTGCTGGGCTGGAGAGTGGGAAAAAAGGCAGGGTCCTTGACACTGCAAGCAAGCAGTAAAGAAACACAAATAACTCAAGAGGTATACTAAGGATTTTTCAGGAATATCATTAAATGTAGATTCTGAGGTTCTTTAATGGGATCTAAAACAACTGGTATTCCATTTCCACACACTTCATGTGTGTTTTGCATTAAGCATTAACCATGATTGTTGAATATTTAGGCACAAAGTATTCATGTGTTTTCTGACACACGTGTTGATATTGGATGTATAGTTAAGATATTCTAAAGATTAAGTGCTCCCATTAGTGTTAGCAATTTAGAAGGCACAGAGCTATTTCCTCTTGTCTAAATATGTGATGATGCAACAGCCAAAATAAATACCCCCAAACACAGTCAGGTTGAAGCGCTCATAACATCAACAAGAGGCAGCTCTTATATTAGTAAAATACTGCTTCTAAGGGTTTGGCTGGATTAGAGTGAAGAAAAAAATGTAAGATTAGATCCAATATACACTCATAAACCATTGCATAGGAAAAGGGATAACTGCTATTTAATTAGAAGAAATTTGCAAAGAGGTGTCTCTAAATTAGAACTATTAAATACAAGCAACATATTTACATTTGTATAAATAAAGTCATTCAAAAAGCAATATTATAACTGAGTTATTAGACCTAATTATATTTATAAAGCTCTGAAACTTAGTCTGCTGCCTTTGTCTGCAAAAATCTAAAGTGGTGCCTTGGCCCAAAGACACATTCCCTAGCTAGGGCCATCTGTGGCTTCCTCTGTGTGAGGGAAATGCTTGCTTGCTGCAGGGCCTCTGTGGTGGGAAGAATTCACACCCTTTAAATTTTCCTCCTATGGAGCATGACTGGCATGTTTGGAATAGAAGTAGAGAGCATGGGAAGAGATTATGGCACCTGGGGTGGTGGCCCAGGCGGTACAAAACCTCAGTAAACCAATTGCATGCACCCTTCCCCATTCAAGACTTGGAAATTAGGGAAGCACAGAAGCCATCAATCCATCATTTTTTCTCCCTTGCTTCTCAGTGTTTTAAGTGATGTCTATGGTACAGGTGAAAATCAGCACCGCAGAGCTTGGTGGCGCAAAGCAAGAAGGCTGACAGTGGTTATACCAAGTGTGAAAGCAATGGTTGTTATGGTTTTGTATTTGACAGGCTTCATCCTGTCAAATAAGGTGGAACTGTTCCTTGCCAGCCCCAATGAACACCTTTCAAATAGTTGCATTTTATAAAATAGGAGGGCTTTTGAAGAAGGAAATGGAGGGCACTGACACACATTAATCAGGAGGCAGCATGGAAAGACGCCCTGAGGCAGGACTGGGAAAGCAGAACAAAAGAAACAGTCATGGCAGATCACCAAGGGCAGGAAAGAACACAGCAGAAATAAAAGCACTGTTTTCAGTAAGGTAAGAAATGCAAAGGGCTTAAGGAGTTCAACCACCTCTGGAGGGGAAAGAAGAGATGAAGACAGCATAGAGATAAAGAGCCAAAGAGACAGGAAATGAGTGGTATGAGGTGGTGAGCTTGCTGGAGGGATTTGGAACAAGCCAAGGGACCATGAGCAAAACGGGGTCAGCCCAGAAACTTGGATTTGATAACTGGAAGCAGAAATTAGCAGAGAAATCCTTCAAGTGTTGGCAGGGGGAGCAGTGGGAGACGATTCCTGTTGCAGCACTCGGGAAAGAAAGCAATCACCATTTAAAGCAGCCCAGGATGAAGTGAAAAGAGAAAACCCCCACTAAATTAGGTCACTTAGCCTTTAAAGAGAATGAAAAAAAAGAAAACAGGAATGTCAGGGTACGAAGAGCTTGAATCAAGTACAGAAAGGGGCTAAGGGTAAAAAGATACACATATAGGAAAAAGCCTTAGAAAAGAGAAAAACCTTTTGAATGCCACAAATAGAGCTACTGGAAAAGGCTGATGGGACCTGTGAGGTTCTTGTCTCCCCTCTGCCACTTAGATGCAGCCCATGTTCTCAGCTGCATGGACACGGGGCCATTGAATGGCTGCACACACTCATTCATTCCCTTCCTACCCCACTCTCTGTAAGGGGCACCTGCATCCAGCGTTACCAGGGACCTGAGCTGTGGCAGGGCCTCTGTGTCCTAAATGCCCACCAAGGTTACCCAAGAAATCCTCTAGCCACTGGGAAAACAAAATACAGCAAAACTGATCCCAGCACAGCCCCTCAGTTGGCTGGTAACTCTAGGCCATATCTTCAGCTCGTATAAGCTGGCATTGCTCCACAGACACGGCTGGAAATGCTTTGACTTTCAGCAGGGCTCAGTAGCTGACCCTGTGTTCCCATCATTTTCAGAGAAGAGCGTGTGCATCTCATTTCTGTGAGCAGAGTCTGAGCTCAGACCCTTCACTGAGAAGCAAACTGAGCACTGTGCTAACAAAAGAAGCCACCCACCAGTAATTTAGTAATACAAAATTCCTTATATTTTCTTTTAAAATATTTAAAATAACTACTGGATACTAGATTCTTCAAATCCTGCTTTATCTCCCTCCATCCCTGCTTTGCATTTCTCCTCCCAGCCAGTGATGAGGTCCCAACAGTAACAGTGCTTCCTTTTTCATTTTCTTTTTTTCTGATTTCAAGACTCACTACTTATTTCAGAAGTAACCCTTTTTGGCATCCTCCTATAGACAGATCATTAAACCTGTTTACACTTTCATTTAAAACATTTCCCTGTGTTAAATGAGCAAGATAAATAGTTGTACAATTTCTTCATTATACAGTGGTTTTGTGTCACGTCAGTGGGAACACAGTTACACTCTTTCTTTAGGAGTTTGAAAACTAAATAGCTGTTGCACATCTGTTTAAATTTAATTTGAACCTATAAGCTCCAAACTGAAAGTAAAATGGGGGGGGGGGGAGGGGAGGGTGGACAGGAAATGGTGTTTTTAAAAGAAAGTAGAACAGCAAAATTCTCTTTTATTTCTTATTGTCCTATGTAATTACTAATTCCCCCAGACTTTCATGGAAGTCTTTTTGGAATCTGTTATATTCATTGCACTCTCTTTTATCTTCTTCTCTACAGCTCCTTAGAATTCTGTTACACCATGTTCTCTTTTCCCACTGTGTATTACATTAATCCCCCCATCCAATGAACACCTGTAAAACGTAATTCCCCCTTTCTAAAAAAAACCAAACCAGTGTTGAATTTTATAAGTCAAGATCCTGCCGAGTTAACAACAAATCTTGTTTCCAAAGTGATGACTTAGAAGAAACCCAGTAACATTTCAGTCAGCTCCTGCAGCTCCAGCAGTGACTTGGGAGCAATGGGAAGACAGGAAGGTCACTGAAATCCTTGTACAAGGCAGCTACACAACCAGAAGGAGCACAGCTATGGCTATGGGGAGAAAGTGTGAAAAAGAAGAGCATAGGGGAAGCCTGAATCCCCATACCTCACCAGGTCTGCTGAGAAGAGACCAGGCATGCAGCAAGGCATTTTCTTCCACTTGGAATAGCATCAGGTCGAAAGCCTAGCTGCTGTGCCCTCAGCAGATATTTGCTCTTACTCCTCCTCCCTTAATGAGCAACCTGAAACATGATGAGAACACTTATCAGCAATCAAATGTACCCCTTGAAACTCACGAGCTCTAACAACCCCAGGCCCTTTCTAGTATGGGATGTTCCATCTGGATTCCCAAGTTCAGGTTGTCCAGCTTTGTGTGAGTAAGAACAACCAAGTCTCAGTCAGCCTAAATATCCTCCTATAGAAATGAACACCCTACTCCCCTCTGGGGAGAGGCTGAACAAAGCTTTCATGACCCTTTCTAACAAAACCAGCCTCTGACTCAGTTTTTGGCAGATGAGGGAGAAAGGAGGGATCCTTCTCAGTGGGAGGGCTCTATCGAGGGAACATCAGAAGGACCCACCAGATGGACTCTTGGACTACATCTAAAGCTTTCTCACATTTCTTTTCCTTCCTCTCCACCCTCCTTCCCCTCTAACACACACACACACGCACACTCAGTTACCTCTTCCCTACTCATCTACAAAGAGGCTGTTCAAAGCTCCGGGGATGGTGATGGATGCCCACACGTGCACGCAGGAGCACAGCGACTGACGCTCTGCACGTGCCGGCTGCTGCAGGAAAGGTCCTCAGTGACCGGAAGACACAGAAGGCGCCAAACACATCTTCCTCCTCCAGCCCAGACCCACACTGTCCATCAATCCCTTTGGACCAGGCTGGCCTGGATGCCCTTCAGCCAAGCCTCCTCCAAAGCATTTTCAGGCACAGCCTGTATGGAACGGGACCTTACACGAATGTGCTCCTTCCAGTAAGCAAGTCATCACACGGGCAAGGCATGGAGCATGCTGTTCCTACAGACCCTCCAATGCCACCATTTTAATGCAGCGAAAATGGCAGAGGGGAAGGAGAAAGGAGGAGTGGAAAAACAGCTCTGTGCTGATTGCAGTGGGATTTGGAGCTGATTTAATGAGGAAAATTACTCCCGGAACTTAAATTGCTATGGTTTCCTCCTTGATTGAATGTTGGTATTCCTTTAAGCTTTTAAAGGAACAAATATGATTACAACATGCATTTGATAAGTGAGTATTTCTGGTTCTTTTCCATGTAATTTACCTTGTTAATCTTTATTCTCTCTCAAAACAAACAATGGTTTGACTCTTCCTCATATTGAGGGCATTAGTTTGCTAACAGGCTGAAAAACATCAGTTCACCATTTTGAGCAGATCTATTTTCTTCAAGTTCTTGGCAGGAGAAACTCCTTTACCTTAGAAGACAGTGAAGTGTCCTGTCTTGTCTTGTTATTCCACTGGGAACAAATCATTCTTTTATGTATGCTTTGATGTTGAAATAAAAGGGGTTTTAAATACCATTTCACTGTACTGGTTATAAAAATGCTGTAATTTCCTTGTTATTTGTCTTATTGGAAGTAAGTCAGCGACAAAAGCACAAATACTATATACACAGAAACTTCCTAAATACCCCTTTTATCCACAGTGCTGTGTTTTATTGAAAGGCTCCAAATCTATTGTCTGTGAATGAAACTCCATTGTTATTGTCTACATGTTGTTATTCTCACTCCGAGCCTGAGTATGGACATACACATTAACCTGGTCACTCTGCAATAAATCACACCCTCACTCAGGCACAAATTCAACAGGAGAGGTTGAATGTGGTGTGGATCTCATGTTTCCAGTCATGTTTTGCACTAGGGGCCGTACAAGGCTCCTGTATTTGGCCTTGCCAACACTAATAGTCCTAGAAAGCACCTTGGTTCACAGATACTAATGCTCTGTTTGCGACTCCAGTGGCACTCGCACAGCAGAGGTCAGTGGACACATGTGTGAACATTTACAAGTCATGCATTAAATCCCACTTGGATGAAACTGGTGAACAGCATAAATTCAGCCCACCACAGATGTCTTGAGTCATGAGTGCAGTTCATGCCAAGAAAACTGAAGGCCATTAAAGACACCTTTAATACAAAATCCAAAACACCGAGCCTTACAATTCACTTGCACTTCTGCAAGTGCATTGATTCCTACAAGGATTCTTCCCACTTAGTCCAGCAGAAGCACAAGAAGTGTCAGACCTTTGTATTTGCCTTCATTGCAGAGTTGTACAGAGGTGTGTTCAGACACAGTGCAACAGAAAGCACGTTGTTCTCTTACCTCTGTGACACTGCTCTCAGAATGTGTTAGCACTTCCACTGCCAAAAGCCAGCATGACTCCCCACTGAGACATAGAGTGCATGACATTATGCAAAGGAAGGTAATCAAGCTGCTAATTCTTAAATAGATCTTAATGAAAGGCAACAAAAAATCTGTGTCAGGAAGAACAATAGCCACAAAAGGAAGAGGAAGGTACAACTTTTATTAACTTTTGCTCCCAACCACAAAGAGTTCCTCCTCTATAATCTGCTACTATTCATAGCAAATGGGGTAACTCCTCAGACATCCATGAAACACCACAATATAATTGTACTGTTGACAGTACAAGTCAGTAAACCTTGGACAAGATTCATGGTGAAATCTCAAATAAATTGTGGTTAAGGATGTGTATTGGTCATGGACTTTAAACAGTCATTGAGAAACAATGACTACCTTAAAACACAGAAACGGGCCTGCACATGCTGCTGCAAGACTAAACTGTGAGAAATTCAAACAATTCTTTCACTTTGTTTTACAGCAAAGCTTGTGTCAGGATCACCATGGAATTAACTGAAATAATTGATCTCACATTCGGCTCCATAGAGGGCACAGGAAGGTACGGCTGTAAGAAGCTAAAGAGGAGGAGTGGAGAAAGTAGTGTGACAGATTAAAAATATCTCAAAAAGCTTTGTTTTGCCTTTGGAAACCACATGCTAAAAAGAAAACATATAGGCAGTTATGCAGTCCGGGCTATAGGGGGCTGTCAAGAAACATACAGAATCGGCCAGGGCAGGCAGTTTTAACCAAATCTGCATTTGTGATCAGTAGACACAAGATCAGCGAATCAAAGCGGAAAGATATCTTATTTTTGGACTTTCAAATACTTCTCGATGAAAGACCAAATAATAAAAGCTTGGCTATATAACAAGTCACTCTATATTTTACAGGTCTTTAAAAACGCTTCATAACATTTAACTAGTATCATAAGCCTGGTTTGGGTATTAAGAGTACAACCACTCCACAGCCAACTTTAAACACAAGAACCTTAAATACAAAAGAAGTCCAACAGATTTTAAATCAGCAACAATGTTTCATTGTGAGGGACCAGGCTTAATAGGTGTCTTTGGTATTCAGTATCCCAATTTCTACATGTCTCTTGGCTTCCCTGTGTGGCTGGGCAAAATCTGAGGCATGTAGAGACTTCCAAACTTGTAGTAGAGCACAAAATTCTACATTTCCAGGTGCTTTAGCTCACTGAACAATACTTCTAGCTCATACAGTTCTTCTCTCCTTTGGGAGGCATCTTCTCATATGAGAGCAGAAACAATTTGCCTGGTCTCTACCCAGTCTGGGCTGACTTTGCCTCAGTCTTGCCCTCTCCTTTCCTCATTTCCTATCTGCAAAAGGGAACACCAGACTCTTACAGGCAGCTACCACCACACCACTCAAAAGGTGTAAATTTGAATTTGTAACATGTTAGTGCCTGCTAAGCTTCAGTATGGGATGGAGCTGGGGCAGCTTGTCTCCAGTATGGTCCTCTCTCTTCAGCTGCTTTATCTCTGTTGGCTGACTCTTGTGGGGGCCCACAAGAGAGCCAGAGAGGGACTTTTTACAAAACATGTAGTGGCATGAGAGCAATTGCTCTAAACTGACAAAGGATGGGTTTAGAACAGATAATGGCAAAAAATTCCTTACTGTGGGTGTGGTGAAACACAAGAACAGGCTGCCCAGAAAATCTGTAGATGCCCCTATCTGTGGAAATGTCCAAAGCCTGTTTGGAGGTGGCTTTGAGCAACCTGGTCCAGTGGAAGGTGTCTCTGCACATGGCAGGGGGGTTGCAATGGGATGATCTTTAAGGTGCCTTCCAATACAAAACATTCTATGATCCTTTATATATCTCAAGTGCCTTATCTTATACATAGCATTAATAGATAGATTAATGTTCATTTGAGGTGCTTGAGGTATCTTCTGGTACATCTGCAGGCACTGCTAACTTCTTACAGAACTTCTACAGGCTTCCAGATTGAGAAAAGCAGGACAAGATGTGCAGGGAACCTGAACCGATGTAGCTTCCAGTAAAGGGAGGATCAGGCTCAGAAATGCAGTGCATTTCCTCTGGAAAGGAAAGCCCCCCACCTCTTTCACTATAAATATATCAGACTTGTGTGCTTTGTTTTGAGCCCAGTTTCCTAAGGAAACAAGGTCTATGCAGTCATGCTGTGTCTGTCTGTTTCTGTTCCCCACTCGTAACTCTTGTTAGTTGTCTTGACCAGATTTGACACTGGGGTCCACAGTCTCCAGTACTTCAAGATTTTTTGTACCTTACTGACCAAGAGTAGAAAGGAGTTTGTTGTTCTTTATGTCTCCCCTAAGGGAAAAGCTTTATCATATGCTTTTTCTGAGACAAAATCCAGAGGGGAAGAGACCCTGTGAGACAGGTTAGCAGGAAACCAGGTTGTGTTAGCTCCTCTGCTCCAGGAACTTCTTGTTTAGTTTACGATCTCCACAGGAAGTATCCAGCATGACAGATACCATGCAGGCAGTGCCCCAAAATACCTTTTTGAAGCTAGACATTTCAGTTTTCAAAAGTTACAGATCTTTTTAGAGATCAGAGAGGGTACTCTGTTAGCCTTTGAAGTCTGAAGAACGTCTGACGTTTTTCTGTCAACTACTGCTCCATCTTTGTGATGTCTTTATCTTCTTGGGGAAAGAAGACTTTGGGGTGCACTGGAGGACCTCCCTTGCCTAGGTCCCCCCTGCCTACACAAACCAGGCCTTGCAGATCTTGCAGACATTTGACTCTCTGCAGATTCAGTGGATGGCAGAGGTCCAGTCACGGTAGCAATTTGTATTCACCTGCTCATGCGCATTCAGCACAAATTAAAGGAAAATGAAATCTTAAGGATCCAAAAAGAGAGCATTTTATAGCCAGTCTGCATAGAGTGAAAAATGCATACATAAAAATGCAGAAAGTCTGCTCTCAAGAGAGCCTTATTTGTTTTACAGCCCTCTATTAATCACAGCAGAGTATTGTCCTGTGATGTATATGCATAAAATCATCACTCTTTTTTTTGTGGTGTAATGATGTTGCTTTATCTGCTGCCTCTGCAGCCACATATAACAAGCACAAAATCCATGCTTAAAGAATGAAACATATATTAACAAGAAAAAAAAAACAACCCCAAAACTCATAATTACATTACAGGTTCCATACAGGATCATATCTCATCTACTTTGCTTAACAAACATATCACGTAGACGTATCTATCTTAAGACAGACATGGTTATTCATTGCAAAAATGACTGCTATTTTTATGTAAAGCAGAAACCAATGAAGTAAGAAAATGTATTGAGAGATTTTTGGCTATGAGTTTTTGGATTGCGAGCATGGTATTTACATGGCAGCTGCTTTGCTGGATACTGCCTCACTGATGGCTTGTGGCATTGATTTATTGACATTCCCGAACTAGAAATTAAGATAGCCTCAGGGGAGGATATCAACTGACCTGTAAATTGGAACATGTGTTTTGATTTCTTTCGTTGTGCCTTTTTATTTTTTTTTTAAGCAGGATTTCTGCCACTGACTTCAACTTTTTCCATATAACACAAAAAAATTCTTCCATGTCCCAGATGTATTCAGACCATAATAATAAATTAGGACAATGGGTCCATACTGACTTCTGTCAGCAGAAGATCTAGCTCCTGTGGTTGATTTTTTTTTTTTCCTATACAGAATTAGAAAGAAGAGCTACCTTTTCTTTTTCAACAGCTTTTTCCAAAGTCAAGATTAATTTCAAGTAACGAAATGTGAGGTCAGTGAATACTGAATTCTAGCCCGGGTATTAGCAAGTTGGTGAAAGAACATTCTCATAAAGCCGTCTGCCACATCTGCTGATGTTCCACAACACAGGAGACTCCCTGAAGTCCCTGTCTTGAATTACCCCTACACTGGGTTTCTACCAGTCTGTCAAATTTTATCGGAGTCATTTACCCGCCCACTCTGACAGGAGCGTGGGAGCAAGGAACAAAGGGCAGGCATCCACCGGGAACGCAGCCAGAGCGAAGACTGACAGGCCACGCTGGGCCCAGATGATTTGATACTGCATTTTCGTAACCAGACGGTGAGGCAAGTTTGCTGCTTGTCTTTACGCTGGCAGAATTCATCCCATGATGGGGCCTGATACTGCAGGGAAAGAAAATTATGATGATAATTCTGTCATCCAGGCTACTTATGAAGCATCGGCTAGGCATCTTTGAGGCAGAAATGGTATTTCTGGAGCAGCAGAAACCTAAAGCCAGGAGAAAGTTCAAGGGAATGGTTCACATTTAGGATAGTTTCTAATGGATGTCACTACCTGGATGCTAAATCTGGAGACACTTCAGCCACTACCCATGGCACATAGCACAGGTACCCAATGGTGTGACCAATCCTGGTCCCAGCATAGTTTTGCAGGTCCCCTGTGAATCCCTCCCAGGATCCACAGCCTGCATGGTTGGATATCAGTGCTGGTGACTGATAGTGCCCTTGCAGCATCACACCCATGCCTGCACTGCAGCTTTTGCCTCGTGTGTGGTGCTGGCAGCTCATCAACAATGAAGTGCCTGGGATATGGCTGAGAAGGACACATGTTCTGTGGCAAAACACAATGTCACAGCAGCCATTATCCCAGGGAAGGGCTTCACAGTACCCTCACTCCAGTTTTCATCCTTGCCTCTGGCCTCATCACCTGGGTCACTTCCTGTGTGCTCATACCTACAGAACAGCACAGAGAAAATCACCTTTCAGTTTCTTTTTTCCTTTCTAAAGAAAAGGCCAAACAAATCCTAACCTCCTTATTTTTCTTACAATTTTTACACTAAAACATTTGCACACATTACAAGGCTGCCTAACTACTCTCAATTGTCTTAATCTGATTTTCCATCTCTGTCACACACGGCTGTATACGCAAGCACTGTCTTACAGAAAGACCAAGTTACAGTGTTGGTTTAACACTTTGGGGCTGGTGGATATGCTGCTTGTTCCTCATCCCTCTCCAGTCCTGCAAGATCTGAAACAAAGTGCTTTCCCCTCTGAGGCCTTTGCATTAATTACAGTGCAGCACTGGGGAATGTGAATTGCTCCAAGCAACAGCTTGACACATCATGGAGTCTTTATGGTAAATACCTCACTGGCCTTGAGTTTCTCTTCCCATTGCAGATTTACTGTGTCTCTGTAACAAGAAAATTGCAATAGATTTAATGTGCAAAACTATATTCATTCGTATTCAAATTAAAGAGTTTTTCTTTTTCCTTTGGTTTTATAGATGTCTTCAGCTGTACCCATACCATGTATTTTTTGCTTCCACTGATGTGGATTGTTCTGAAAAGCATCTGATTGAACAAGCACTGGAAACTAAAGTTTTTGTTTACTCAGTAAACTCTGAATGGATTTGCACTAAAACTAGAGCAAAAGGGAAGTAACGGCCTTGATCTCTTCTGCACCACGAAGACCAGAAGGTGAAGGAAATCCACATACTGTCCCTAGATCTCCAGCTCCAACATCAGACAGCAGAAAACAATTGCCTTCGTTGGGGACCTCACAAAGAATAAAGCTGTAACTAAATAGAATTCTCATGCCAGCAACTTTGGAAATTACTCTGTTGTTATTGTTACAGTAAAATCTTCATTGATGCTTAAGGAATTTCATGTGAATGGAAAAGACTCTGAAAAAGAAGCTGAAATAACAGTAGGACACAATCCCTATGTTGCTTCCACTGCTGCATCTCCAGGACCTGGTGGTTCAACCAACGCCTTCTGCAGGCTGATGACACCGGCCAGCCTTTCCTTGCTGTTTGTTCTTGATTTACTTAAGTGACTACAGCTGAGAGCCTCCAAGGCTGGGCATGGGAGAGTGCTCTTGACTTGAGTTATGGACATCAGGGTAGGAAGAAAAGCTCATGGTAAGAATCACATGTCAGCAGTTCTTCAGTCATTATACATCACTAAAAAGCAAGGAGAAAGAGAATTTCACAACTATTCAGATCTTATTATTTTAATAGCAGCAACTTTTTTTACTCAAATAATGGTTGAGCTCAGAGAAAAGGTATAGGTCTAAATTTGCCCTCCAAATGCTGAATTTCTAAATATCCAGAATAATCCTGGCTGTCTATGCTTTACAGTTCCCAAAACCAGTCATCAGGGCCTCTTGAAAAGACCTACACCTTTTCCAGCTCTTCTTCAAGCCATCCAGGTTTTGCTAACCCCAACCCAAGGTGCCCTGAGCTTGCCTGGATACTGCCTACCTCCCCTAAACAGTGTGTGAACGGATCCAGAGTGCCCCACGGGAAGAGCATGAAGGAAGCAATTGTAACTTCCTCCTTGCAGAAAAGAAACTGCAGAGATTTATTATAAACTGGTGTATGTGAAAGTACTGGCATCATAGTGGTGGCCCTGCTGCTGAGATGGAAGGCAAAATACTATGAAGGGACGTTA
The DNA here is from genome assembly GCA_013401135.1 of Cettia cetti. Classification (NCBI taxonomy): domain Eukaryota; kingdom Metazoa; phylum Chordata; class Aves; order Passeriformes; family Sylviidae; genus Cettia; species Cettia cetti. The sequence continues at coordinate 1,962 of VZUI01097713.1, read as the reverse complement.
TGGGGAATGCTCTAATTAAAATACTCATCATTTGTAGGTCTACAATAAAGGCGTTTTATTGGTTTAGAGCATCAGCAGGAGTCAAGAGAGTGAAGCTCTACCCATGATTTGCTATGTAACTTACAAACGTTTACCTTCTCCAACACTCAGTTTGGATACTTAGAAAAGAAAGAATTAAGAGCAGTAGGAGACACAACACATTAATGCTTGTAAAGTTCCTTCAGATATTGGCTCTACAGTAAATTAAAATATAAATTTTAATGATCTCTTATTGTGAGTGAGATAGATGGAAGCAAGGCCTCTGGGTAACCTTAAGGTATTGCTTTCATTTCATACTAACAATTTATTAACGTTCCTTCATTTTCATTTCCCAAATCCATTGTAATTTACTCGGAAACATTTCTGAGTATGCGCAGTCTTTTATTCCAAGAAAGGTGTCCTCTCCCCAGAAGGCCCAGAAACCCTGGCCCGTGATTAGAGGAGTAGGTTTTTAACAATTTTTAAAACATTTCTCTACAGTTTTAAAGAGATTTCTCAGTCACCTCTGCTTAGAAATTTCTCCCCATTTGAGCAGCGGAAGGTCCCTGGCTGCACCTCCCGGCACAAGCCTGGCAGGCGTGTGTTTATGTGCTCAGCCTTCGCCGCCGAGCAGAGGCTGCCAATTGTACTGAGCTGTACTTCATTAAGCAGCAGTTTTACGAGGTGGGCTGCAGCACACGGGGGACAGGCACGAGACCACCAGATTTATGGCGTTTCGGTGTCGAGCTGACAGCGTGGCAGTATTCACACAACAAGAACCGTATTACAAGAACGTTAAAGTCGCGAGAGAACCCTGCCAAAAAAACACTCAGCAGCCCAATGAGGTAGGAAGCTCAGGGATAGGCATTAAAAATCCAGTACTCAGCAAGGCAGCATTCAGATGGCACACCTCCCCCTCTGCCTGTCTGCTGGGGTCTTTAATCCTTGGCTGTGGGTTAAAAAGCCTGGCTTTTAGGGCAGCTTTTAGGTACTGGGCTCCACCATGCACAGAAGGCAGGTATCCATCCCAGCAACACCAGCTCCCCACTGCCATCTCTGTGCCAGCCATACTGGCTTCTTGGAGCAACAGCACAAAGAGGTTATGATTCATTTAGTATCCACATGGCCAGCTCTCAAATGGGAAAGGAAATATGGAATGCCTTCAAACCTGCTTTTAAAAAATGCTTGTCTCTCTTGCCTGTTCCTCCCACTGATGAATGTTTGTCTCTGTGAGAACTGCCATTTCAGAAGTGTTTTCCATAAAAAAAATGGAATTATTAAGAATAGTCAGAATGAAATTACTATAGTAAATGTGAACTGATAATAGTTTTTTTGTACAGTCAAACTTGAAAGGATCTGGATCACAGGAAAACTCAGCCAACACATACACACACACACACACATATATAACTTTTTAGACCAAGTAGAGAGGGTTCTCTTTAGCCCAACAGGAAATTCAACCTGGCAATTAAAGGATAGTGGTTTCACATGTGTCCATCACTGATTCTCAGTCCCACAGAGGACAGGAGAACAGATATCTCAAGGACATTTCTTTACTGGACCTTTTTCAGGGAGAACTGATCAGGAAATCGCTTGGAGAATGAATTACACTAACAAGGAACCCTGTCCCAAAATTAAAAGTACAGTTAATTCATACTGCACTTCACCTTGACACCTTTACATTAACCTGTAATGTAGATGAACTCAAAATCTTGATGGACATCAAGGGTTGCAATTCTCAGTCTAGCCTCTGTGCACCCTCACAGGCCAGAGCTATGCACATATAATTTTTTTCTGCCTGCCAGCACAGCTTCAGATACAAGGCCCAAACAGGATTTCTTGGTACCTGTCTTGGGTTATGGAACCAAAAAAAAAAAAGTGTATTCTATTTCATCTGTTGAAAGCAGTTGGGGAAATGTATTTTTCTTTTTTCCTTTGTCTCTT